>JARACY010000067.1:0-164712 GCA_029255725.1 Scrobipalpa atriplicella
GAATAGGAAATTCAATGGGCTGGCTGTAATGTCAAATGTTTAGGACATATTATTTGCCATACATTTACAGTAATCGCTGAAGCGATAAACCCATCCCTGCATTTTTCTCTTATGAGGTAGGCAGAGCGTCTAAGTCGAACCATTTTCTTAAGAAAGCTGTTAGAGGCACTGTAACGCCCCAATGCTTAATTCATCATCATTTCAGACGGAAAAAAGACGTCCATAGGCTGCTCAACTTTAGTCCTCTCAACTTAGATTGAATAAATAAATAAATATGGTCCTATAAAATAATATCGCGTCTTTAAAAGTGCGTATCGCGGAAACTAAAACTCGGAAACTGGACCCTTTTTGCTAAGGCGCCCACATCATCATCTCCCTAGCCCTTTTCCCGAATTTCCTCCTTTCATCGGTCCTTTCCTAATCTAGGGGACTTAACCAGGACACAGATTTTTACACAGAGCTACTGCCATCTGACCTCCGCAACCCAGAGGGAAACCAGACCCAATCCTAGATTGCCATAAGTTTTCAAGCCGCCAAACGACCTCTGACATGGCTTAACAACTTTAATAACTGCTACGATATTAACTGGGGCCAACGGCTTAACTATCACGTGGCCTCCGAAGCACAGGAACGCTCGTGTTGTTATACCACTACCATGGCCTAGACACGTCGATTTTTGCTAGGACGGACACATATTGTGACCCAATTTGTGAAGAGCGTCATCCAGCAAATGTAGATCAGCCTTCACGAATTTCTCAGAAGGACTTAAAACGCCTGATGGGCAATTAGTCTTAATCGCTGGTTCGCGCCTCCCAGCAGCCAAAGTGTTGATACCAATTAATACTTTCATACAGCACGCGAGAGCTTTAACTTCGTGCAGTCACGCCTTTATTCCTCATGGGGAAGGCAGAGGACCTTAAAACGCCTGATGGGCAATTAGTTCGCGCCTCCTAGCAGCCAACGTGTTGATATGCATTAACACCTTCAAAGCCAATTATAGTTCACGCAAGATTCAGTTTTAAATACTGTAGAAATCCACATTACTTTCTCGGGATCTTATTACGCTTTATGAGAATATTACTAGCAATGCATTTCATGAAGATTGGTTAATAATTAATTAAAACCGCCTTATCGTTAAGCGATTTTGATTAATACCAATTTTGATAGATGATAGCTAACCAATATCCGAAAAATATTAAATTCAAAATCCGTTATGATAACAATCGGAAAGTCATCTATCTATAACTACAGGGTGAGTTAGAAATCATTCAAAAAATTTTAAGGGTGAGTTCAGTTCACGATACTGAACAACTTTCCCCATGAAACATAGGTCATCAGCTGAAGAAACATTTTGGTCTTTCTCAATGAAGTGAGCTGGCTGACCGAGCCGTTTGTTTTTGTATGAGATTCCGAAGATTGAGAGCAATATTAAGTGTGGATTTGACAGGTCGTTTTGTACTGAAATAACATTTCTGATACAAACTCAAATTCGCTGTCACTCTTGAGAGCTGATTATAAATACGACCCTAAGTATCAAACCTACTACCTCTGTATCGGAACCCCAAGGTCGGACGAGGCCTTAATTTTTTTATCTCGGCCATAGCACATGTGATGTTAGTTTTTGCTGTCAGTATTTACTAACAGATCGGAAAGGGCCTGTTCCGGGAGGTTATTACGATAATCGCATTTCTCACTAGCGGCTAGAGATGAGACAGTGAAATGTCCTTAGTTCAGTTCAATGAGTTGACTCAGTGAGTAAAGTCACTATTGTATTTACAAACAGGTCGGAAAGGGCTTGTTCCGGGAGGTTATTACGATAAATCGCATTTCTCACTACCAGCTAGAGATGAGACGGTGAAATTTTTATAGTTCAGTTCAATGAGTAAAGATACTCATTATTTACAAACAGATAGGTTTAATCTTTCCTTGATGGTAGAAAAGAATAGCTCGAACGGAACTTAGTCAAAATAAGAAATCTTAAAACTTAGTGCTTGGGCTGGCTCGTAATACAAACTTGTTATATCTAAGTCGCTAATTCGACTTAATAACATTTGTAGTTTTAGTCTTTATTCCGCATCTCGCTTTCGTTTACAAAAATTAACTTCGAAAGAATAAGATCCGACTCAATGACTCAACTTAGTAAATAACTTGGACTATCCCGTATCCGTATCTGGCTGACACTACTACGTTTCGTGTTGTGTTGTAAGGCATCATGGAGTGAGTTGACTCAATGATCCAACTCACTGAATAACACAGGCTCTATTTTCCGTATCTCGCTTTCGTTTCTCGGAAGGCACGCTGGCTCTCCGCGCGAACTATCAACTGGTTAAGACGATTAGCATTTCCAGAATTGAGTGAAATAAAGAGGCGCTGTTTACGATAAAGAATTACTATACATGGCATACGTAACGGATGTTACGCGGAATATGATAACAAGATTAGTAAAGATATGAAGTGGTTAAAATCGTAAATGTCATTTAGAAAATAATTACCGGTAGCATCTTATTTCGTGGAAAAGAGATTTTGATAAATATATTCGATTGTTTTTTATTGTTTCAACAATCATGATTTTACTAAAAAAATATGAAATATTTAATATCTACGGTGTAAAGAACATACATACATATTTTATTTATCAATTATGTACCCTAAAAAATTATACTAACTAACAGTGATAAACTTTGAGAAATACGATATTGTAAAACTATAGTCAAAGGACTTAAAATATTTTAGGATTAAAATTTCGTAAATTGCGAAATAAGTTTTCTTGGAATGCTTATGAACGAGTTTTTATTGAGTAATGAGAACTTGGACATCAAAGCGACTTTTAAGATTAAAACGAATATTTATTTAAGTTTTTACATAAAATCTAATGAATAGTGCAGATACAAGTAAAAATAAGTAAAAAAAGTTTTGTTTAGATCAGTTCACAACTAAAATTCTTAATGGGGAAGGCAAAGCGTCAACGATCTAAACAGAGATCTTAAGGGTTATTTCAGATTGATTAGATCTGTGTATTGCTGTAGTGACAGGTTGTCAGCACATCATCGCCTAGATTACACTGAAACCCTCGAGTCCCTTAGCTTGTAAAACAAAAGGTTTCTTTTTTTATAGAAAACGATCACTAAAAGGATCACACTTAACAATGACTCTAAAAGAAGAAGAACAACAGAGGTAATGAGGCATTGCATTATTGGTTTTTCATTGTTTAACTTAAAAAAATATTAATATCTTTTCTACGATAATTACTAACCACGTCTTACAATCCTATCGTCGGTCTTTCACATGAGTCATCTGTATATCTAAACAATAATAATTGTATAAATAACTGATAAAATATTTGTAAACATACCTGACCTTTATAATTGAATGACTAGTTATGTTATGGGTCTTTCAGGTCAAGGATTTAATAAACGTAATGCATTTGCCCGTATAACATTCATAATTATTCTAAATGTAAACAGCCGACTGTAATTATAACAGATATTTTATAAGTGTGTAGTAAAATATGATTCCAAAAAATCAGTTTGTTAGTATCGAATTGCGGCTCTGCTTTGATTTTTGTTACAGTCTCTCTTTAAAACTACAGACTTCAAATCACAACGTAGGTAGATAAAAAAAGACGTTGGTTATCTATCATTCATAAGCTTATTAAGATTCATGAACGAACTCAACATTACGTAATACACGTGTTTCCTAAAGATAATCCTTCAAAATTCCTCAGACGCTACGGATTATAACTCCTTAATGATAAGCTTAGCTTCATCAGACCAACAAACAACGTGACAGGGCTTAGAATGGGAACATTGTAGATCGCGGTGCCGTTCCAAGTTAGTTTTGGATACAATTCGTATGCCGGCCGACTGGTGACCGTTGAATTCCTGAGAAGTAGCTGTGCGGTAGACGATTTACATATGGATGGGTTTATCTACTTAGACGCGGTTAGGAGATAGGCTAGACGTCGCGGCGACTATATCTAGAATCTACAGGATATTGAGGTCTAGACACCCTTATCTGGTCTAAGATTGTGGTCCATTAGAGAGAGATTCTAGAGCCGTATCTTGAAATCAAAATTCGGATACGAAAGAGTAACATTCGCATGCGATTTCCATACTATTTTGTCTTGGCATGCGAAAGTTACTCTGTCGTATGCAAATTCGATTCAAGCGAATATGGCTCCGTCCCCGTAGCATGCAGCCACGATACCCGTTTTATCACACATTTTATCACATCTATCTGTCAAATTGTATGAGAGTTTGACAGATAGGTGCGATATATTCGTTATCAAGCGGCGGCATGTTACAGGGGCTGCCTAACAACCTACCATAAATACGTATTTACTCCATAAATGTTAGTGTGACCGTTGGTTGTTAATATAAGTAGTTTCTACTATATTTGAGCACCATCTCACTTAGATATAAAGCCATCAAGTCAATTATCATCAACGATTTCTAATAATTCGGTGTTAGGTGATGTAGGTATGTATTGTATATGTAAGCGTTCGATGTATGTAACATAGTCAATTGCGGTTCCATGAACCAATATTTTACTGTCATTTTATAGTACTGCGAAGTTTCCACAATAAAACAAACAGAATATAATAACTACCAGATAGCCAGATAGCTATTCCAAAACATGTATGGTCATTTTGAAGTAATATTTTTTTTTTGTGCATTAAGTTCACATCCTAAATAATAATATTAGTCCGCCAATCTTGCCGCAGAAACTACCTTACCTCATAAATAGTTCATTATAACTTAGTTCATTTATGCCTTATTTTAAAGTTTTATCATTTGTAATATGTTAATATCAGAAGGAAACCCTTTCATAATCTTCAAAATGCCCAATTTCTTAAAATAGAGTTAAAATGCATTTATTCAAGCGAGTTTTTGATGGACTGGAGTTTCAATCCGATCATGTATAAATAAATACTACATTATTGAATTAAAACTCCAGACGGATATTAAAATCATGATTTTAGGTCTTGGGATCTTTTTGACTATTCAGTTATTTATAAGATTATAATGTACTTTGAATCATGTATACTATTTTATTTAGGTAAACGCCACCTTTAAGAGGACAATTCGTGAATGGTTTTCATACAAACGTTCTTCAGTAATCCCTTCGACAAAACGTAACCGAGCAACAATTTGTAGTTGCGAATGGGGTATGGGGTTAAAAACTGAGAACTAAATGGCGCCACTGTTGAGTGTTCCTTTTTCCTGTGATTGGTCAGTAATCTGTCAATATCAATATCAATGTCAGTTTTGTGTCTTCTCATTATTGGTCTCTTTTGGAACACTCAACAGTGGCGCCATCTGCAATTAGCTTTGCGTTTTTATCCCCATTGACGGAGGAGGGGTTAGTTTAGTTAGTGTAGGTAGAACGTTTGTATGAAAAACTGTTCTCGGAGTAACCTCTTAATGTTATTGTTGATAGCTTAAATCAAGCAACAGAGATCTTACAGTTTATTTATTGTATGAACTGTTGGCAGCTTTCTGTATTGGGTGATGTATGTAATGCCATTGTTTTAGCTTTAGCTAGGAAATGTTACTATAGGTACTCAAAAAATCTCTGAAGGTAGCGGTGACAGATGCAATTCCTATAGATTTCAGATAAATTTTCTATGTAATTTCTTCTGTTTTTCTTCGGAATGGCATCTGTCGCAGCTATCTTAGATTTTACAGAGTATAACTATAAAATTATCATTCGATGTTATCATACAAATGGGTATCACCAAGTGGGGTAAATTTGTACATATGGGTAGCATTAGCTGACTGTTTTAAATATACTATTCTTAGATTAAGAATTGGTCTCCGCGCGCGCTCTCCGACTAGATTCCGCCGGAGTACTTGAAAATGCGGCAATTTATAATACGCTGACTTCAGCGTGACCGAGCCGGATTTTAATGGAGTTTCGCACGCACACAAACACAAACCACTCGTATTTACACTAGTGTCTTACGCACACTAGAATAAAATTAAAAATTTGCCGCACTTACGGAGCTACAGTTCTTAGGTAGGGCGGAATCTAGTCGGAGCGCTCGAGGACCAATCCTTAATCTAAGGCATTGCTATTTCTGTTAATCAAAAATCGATACTAAATTTTATCCCTATGTTCAAATTTACTCTAAGAAGATGGACTTACTAAATTATCGTCACATAATTTAATGTTCTGTGTGTCAATTACGAATGATCGTCTTAAGTTAATTATGTAATTAGATATAAATTTAAGCAAATGAGTAGCTAGCTTTAGCCTTTTTTTTAATTTAATAAAATCGCCTAATTAACTATGTTGATATTATGAACTATGATTTGTTACAGAAATTATGTATTTGTATATAATATTAGCGTTATATTTTTATATTATGTATAAACTTATTTTACGTGTAATCAGTAAATATTGTTAGTAATACTTGCCCATAGGTTTACGTTAAGTTTTGACTGATTGTTTTAAATAACGAATATTGGGAGTAAAAGTGCCTGCGCATATAGTAGGAGACTGAGGTACAGGAAGATGGAACAATCTTACGAAAAAATAGGATTAGTGATAGAGAGAGAGCGGTTTTGGGACATATTGCGTATGCGCATGAGACTGTAAAACTTACTTGTACAGTGGGCAGCAGGTCGAGTTACCACTTTGGCGGACCAATTTATACTGGCTATACAATATAACCAGGTAGATATAACCAGTATATATTGGTCCGTGAAATGGAAAACTCGACCTGCTGCCCACTGTACATTATATACAATGTGTAAAAACATTCTGTGAACATATTTTAGGATATGAACTTGAACATATCCAGGAGACTGAACAACTTTCCCCAGGAACATGTGTATTCACAATGTAAATGATGTGAATTGCTTAGAAATTTTTTGCAATAAAAAACATTTTTTTCATAATTTGACCCAACATGGGAAAGATGTTCAGTTTCATGGGTAGGTTAATACTCATATTCTAAATTATGGTCAGTTTTCAGTATACTGGATGCTTATGCGTTATTTTCCTTTTTTGTTAGTTTAGCTTCGGACACTTTTGCTGATTTCTAGTATTTTACCTTATACATTTAACACTACCTACGCATTTTCAAGTCAATGCAATGTTTGAATACTATTTTAAGGTATAACATGTAATACTAATAGTCAAATGTTTAAGATGGATTAGTGTTTACTGTATTTTAAACTAGCCGGTCGGTTTTTATGACGAATTGAAACCAGATACAAACTAAAAATATTAGTAGATTGGACGTTTTTACGAAAATTTATATTAATATTGTATTAGAGAAAATTGTTGAACGATGTTGTTTAAATATGAACTAGACTAATCCGTCTCATAGTATTTTAAATATTAATATTGTATTGTAAATAATGACCGTGTACTGTCTTATTATAATTAACGTTTGCGTCTGTACAAGATTGTGTACCTATGTATGATTGTCATCCGAGTTTCATGTTACGGTATAATGTACGTATGTCAAATAAAACGAAATTCAAATACCTATTACTGAGTTGTTTTAATTAAAATCTTTGATCTTACCATCTTATAGCTTATTTTTTTTTCTTGTGCATACAACAATGAACTTTCAGAGAAAAACTTTGGAAAAAAAAAGTATCTCCCGAAACTATTGAGTAATTCACGCCACGAGAAATTATGAGATGGACTGCGTGATACTACTTTTGAGACCGAACAGGACTAACTTGATGAGTTTTAAACAAAGGCGATTTTATTTACAATTCCAAGTATTCAATATAGGTAATTCAGACGGATCAACACTACGCATTCTGATTAATTATAACGGGTACCTAATCCTACGTGTTTCGAGTTTTACGCGGCATTGCCCCAGAATACCGGAGATTTCTCGGTATGACAGCGCAGAGCGGGGCGAATGCGACAGAGGGGCCACTCGCCCGGGGTATTTCGGAATCGGAAACCGTGGTTCCTGGAACCGTACTCGCCTCTTTGCTCCGCGGAGGACACGCGATGAACTTGCACCGATAATAGCCATGAATAAAAATATCGCGTGCCGAATGGATGGGCGTTTTATTTCGCTAATAATGTTATGTTTTTCGTAAGTAAGTAATTAATTAAAGGAGTGCAGTAGTAAATTGGTCACTTTTGCGTAGGCTCCAGATATCTAGAGATTTGTGATAGACTCCTTGGCTTACTGAAAAGTCTCCTTTTGGAACCAGTTGCATTGCAAGCAAAGATGCAGTAGAGCAACCTGAACCTGATGCAGACCAAGGAAACCTTTTACCGCCATCTATGATGAACATCTAAAACTATCGTATTCTTTCTAAAAAGCGACATCTTGACTCTAAAAAACGCACCAACGTTCCGCTTTAATTTCTGAACGAATATAATAGTGAGATGCGAGTTGACAAGAATGGCACTAGTGTTGCCCAACAATCGATAGTTTGTACTAAAATCATTCACACAATCGATAGGCCTACCGATAGTATCAATAGTATCGTTCTGTATATTTATCATACTAAATGCTTTCTTTGAACATGCTTTAACATAACATTTATCACAACAGTCGATTATCCAAAACAATCGTTACTGTCGATAGTATCGATAGTTTATTCAATATCGAAGAGCAATAATATCGGTAGTATCGTTGGTTATCAATACTATTGCTCAAAAACAACAAGCCTATCGTAACTATCGATACTATCTAGTAGCAGGCCTGTATCACTCCGGACTTTAGGTACGGAACCGGTTTCCGCCTAATACCGCCCAAATGGCCGGCCTAAAGCGGTCGGGTTGTCAATCTCAATCGTCTCTGTGAACGTACAAATCTGCCTTCTATACTCGTTGCCTCGCTCCGAATGAGGAGGAAAACGCAAAGCTAATTGCAGATGGCGCCACCAGCGAGTGTTCCAAAAGAGACCAATGAGAAGACGCAAAACTGATATTGACATTGACATTGATAGATTACTGACCAATCACAGGAAAAAGGAACACTCGCTGGTGGCGCCATTTAGTTCCCAGTTTTTCTCCCCATTGTGTCGCGTGGAAGCCAACCCTACTATGTTTACTTTACGTGTACTTGTGTGCGAGATTTTCGGTAATTGAGCGGGCGTTGTAGGGGAGTGAAATTTCTGTATCGTTAGATACTATTTATTATTCTGTGCTAGTAGTACGAAAACAATCGATAGCTATCGATTGTTCAATCGATTGGGCACTATCGATCGGCAACACTAGATGACACTGACAGTGACAGCTGTCAGCTGCCTGACGTTGGTTGACGTTTGTCATTTGTGACACACACACACGGATCGGAGGCGGACGGACGAGTGCGACAAAATCGCTTGCTTTTGCTTGTGTTCAGTCGTTTATTTTTGCGATTTACACGATGAATTAAACAAAGTTTTTACCTCTTTAATTTTACGTAATAAATACGTAACGCAAGATATGTAACAATGAAGTACATCAGTTTCGTTGGTTCAAGTATCTTTCAGATACTTTCGCTTTTTTTCGTGTTGGGTTTTCTTTTCGGGATACTAAATATTCATTTTAGCGACAAAAATGATTACTGTGTTATGACTTACATGTTCGAGTATCCACAATTCGTGGTAAGTTCCCGTATTATTCTTACAGAAAGTCTAAAATATTGGTTCCATGTTGACACCATGGGTTTATTTTCAGAGAGTCACAGTGCCCGAAAATAGGATTCATCCACAATATGGGCTATACGCGTATAGCGAGGGGAGATTCACAGAGAGGGCCAGGAAGATGTGGTAAGTTACAACAAATGATAGTACATAACAGGGTACAGGAATTTTTATAAAATTAACAAATGTTTACCTTACTATCTGAAGGAAATAGTACCTACCTATGAATAATGCATATTCTTTGTTGCTAAAATTATATTTATTATTGATCAATTAAAAATATTTAAAATCACTCTGCAAGTTTGGGCCATCATATTATGATTTTATTAATATCGCCATAAACTTTGTCTTATTACTTTATTTATATTGAGTCATGTAAATTACAGTATTATTCAATTAATAAATCACTCAAGAGCTCGTTCAATATAAATCCTAGAGGTTACTTAGTAAACAGGTTGTAGAACCATCTTTAAAGAATAAAATTTCTATAAGTAGGTAATAATAATAATGTTACAACACATTTAAATAATCTTCTCACTAAGAAGAAATTCTTTTGAACAAGTTGTGTGATTCTTCTCCAGCTATTAAAATCATGTTTCATAGGTTTGATGGAGTGCCAGTGCTGTTTCTTCCCGGTAACTCCGGTAGTCACATGCAAGCCCGGTCTCTGGCCTCAGTAGCTCTGAGGAAAGCACTTAAAGGACCACAGGAATTCCACTTTGACTATTTCACTAGTAAGTAACGGAAAACAAGATAGAATAACATTTTTTTTCACGCGAATTCAATCCACAAAAATCTGTAGTGTATGGAGTTGTATGATGGTGCACGCACTTGCGGAAAAAAATCGCGCGAGATTCCACATACAAATGCGCGAATATTTCCGCACCCGCGATTTTTATCGTGCGAGTGAAATTGCTGTGCGCGCTAAGCTTAAATCTGTATTATATCTATACATTGAAATTTAACATACATAGGCTAGTTGAGTTTATCATCAAATATATTTATGTTAATTTATGTTAATTAAAAGTTAAATATAAGTAAAGAAAGTAAAAAGGAGAAAGGGTCTAATTATTAGATTTTTGATTGATTTTATTATAAATAATGATATTAATTGTATAATTTAATTTTGTTTTATATAGTAAAATGTGTTATTGTAAAATAAATATATTTTACCTGATTTCCAGTTGATTATAATGAAGAGCTTTCTGGCCTGTATGGCGGCGTTCTACAAAGCCAGACACAGTTTGCTGCAGCCTGTATATCTAGAATACTCAGCCTGTACAAAAGCTATAAATATACAAAAAATGTGCCTAAATCTGTTATCCTCATTGGTCATTCAATGGTGAGTAAAAATATTATATTTAAACAAAAACATTTTATCTCGAAAAATATGTTTGCCTTCTAATCTACATACAAAAGTGCTCACCTTATCTACAATTTTGTATGGAGAAGGCTTTTTTATACATACTATTATATAAAATAATCGAGATGTTAATTTAAATTATAGTATAGCCTGTACACTTTTTACCAGATGAAACATTCATATGTGATATTCCATGTGCAAAGGTAGGTACTTTATGGAGGGTTTTGATTTTGAGGTATTCATAGTCGTGTTATTTGCTGCTCATAAGCTATTTAAAAACCGTCCATAAAGTATCCCTTTAAAACCCTTTTCATTTGGAATGTCAATTTCCTGCTTAATAAGTTTGCAATTCTCTTGTCTTCAGCTTAGTAAATCTTGTCCATATTTTTAGGGGGGAGTTGTTGCAAAGCGTCTCCTAGCGTATCCGTCCACTATAGAGTCTACCTCCATTGCCATAACTTTAGCAGCTCCTTTAGAAGCTCCAGCGATAAATTTCGACAACACGTTAAACGATTATTACATTCGCATGAATGAGGAATGGCAGCAGCTCAATAAAGACCCAGAAAAGAATAAAAGTAGGATTCTATTGAGCTTCGGGAACGGTCCAAGAGATATACTTGTGGCTTCCGGATTAACTGCTTCGAAGGACAGCTACATCAATGCCTTGGTAAATACCGGGTGTAAGGGACAGGTTCCCGCAAACCGACAGGGGTTGCTCAGTCAACGATACTGACAAACTTACAATATTCTAAAAGAATTTTTTTTGATGAATGTTGTTCAGTTTCGTTGACTGTGAACAGTTTGCGGGAAGTTGTGCCTTTACTCCCCATATATTTTTAACTTTTTCTTTGAAAATTATCTTGAGAGGCAGAGATGTTTTGGCCTGCGTGAAAAGCATAATTTTTGACCTATATTTTTAATTAATTTACTTCTCTAGATTTGACTGATTATTCTTATTAATGTGTTATTTAGAGTAATACGAGTACACAGTTTCCTTGTATTGTATTTTTATGTCAAGGTTGTATACTACTCAAATTACGTATAAAATTACTCTTATCTTATAGAGAGACTAATCAATCAGTAAACAGATAATGTATCAGCGCTAATTTATCTGAGCTACTTGAAGACAGAGAGTTTTCAATACTAGAGCATAATGTTATAGATTAATGTAATCTATGCTATTCTACATACTGCCTACTTGTTGAATCTTCGTCAATCAATGCTCTTAAATTAATGATTATTTTTCGTCTTCCATGCATGTTGAACTGGGAGCAATAGAAAAACATAGAATGTGCCAGCTTCTCTCCCCAAGCATGCTGTAAAAACCAGCTAAGGGATTCGAGGGTTTCAGTGTATTGTAATTTAATCGCAAGTCTTACAACCTATCACCATACTATAATGACCCCTCGAACCTTTATCAGACGTGGCGTAAAACGCCTACAGAACGCCTTTTACTAGGCGTTTTACCTTTGCCTACCCCGTGTTAGACAGAAGCGTGACTTCATGTATGTTTGATTTTTCGTTCAGGCGACTGCAATACCAGGAGTATGGGTATCCCCAGACCACGTGGGCATCGTCTGGTGCAAGCAACTCGTGATGACCATCAACAAGTACCTCTTCGACATCGTCGACCCACTCACCGAACAGATATCTGAGAACAGACAGGTTTTGACGGCCAAAGCAAAACAGTATTTCCAGGTAAGATAAATGATTGATTGGCTCTTTACTCTAAGATAAACCAGCGCTGATCGAGATTAGAGGACGATGGAGCGAGCTATCTCAGAATTCTCAGAAGCCCTTTAGCATTCCCAGAAATAGGCTTCTTGCGATGCTGCTAAGAAGCGAGTGGATTTTCGAGTCGAACAACGACCCAATGGCTGAAACCTTGTGTGGTGGCCTTCTACCGTTAACTTGATGCCAAACTCGAGCTAAGGGTTCCTAGCTAATTTATTTGACCAAACTTTAAGGTATGAACGTATACATGCAAATGAACATCTTCCCAACGAACATACGTCAGAATACGAAAAGAAAATTGGCCCTCATATATAATGTTTTGACTAAAAACCATTATATAAAATACAATGTACCTTTTATCTCGCAATAAAATGTTTAATACTATGATCTGGTCATAATTCTGAGGGTATTATTATTGACCCTACCATACCTTGACCGGAATCTTACAGGTAGATAGATACTGATACTGATACGCAATTGTAAAGTAATAATTGTTCTTTCCTGTTATGTAATATAAACCTAACAAGTGCCTTTGACGTAAAATTATCAAGGTATCCTTTCAAGTGGTCTTCTGTATCGTGTTCTATATAGATAGGTAGTTATATTTTTAATGACAATACGCTATAGTTCCTATTATTCCATTAGAAGAATAGGACAATACTGATTGATAACAGAACTCTAATTCATAGTTTCGTTAGATCAACAACCACATGCACTATAATTTTGAACTTTTACTTTTAGGGTTATTTCCAAAATATGTTAAACAACAAATCAAAAATTTCAACCGTAGACAGGATTTAAACTGCGTCTTTGGAAAACCGTCCCAACGTTTATATATTTTATGTTTAACATATTTTGGAAATAAAATAGCACTTTAAGTGCAAAAAACACAAATAAAAAAAAACTTTTAGGGTTCTTACCCATGATCATGTTACTTGCAACAGCGCTGAAATATCGGGAATTCAAAAATAAATCGTGGTAAGAACCCGTGAAAATGTGTAATAAGTAGTCACCTGGACTATATTGTAACTATAGTGTAGTATATTATATTACTCCAAGCTATAGTGTTATCCCTTATTAGTCGGCATTTACGGCACCCACAAGAATATTCTTAGGGCTGCTATACTAACCCAGCACAACCCCAAAAGGTATAAGATATTGATACATCTGTATTGCTCATTACAGGCTAATCGGTCGATGACACTGAGTCCGGAAATCAAACGGCCTATCGTCCCCATGCTGACGGATGCGTTTTGGTACGAAGATAACCGGCGGATTTATCAGATATCAAGACCAGAAATCGATAGGTAAGTGTTTTTTTATCTTTTATAGCTTATCGTATTGTTTATATTTTTGTTAGGGTTATAGGTCTAGCCATAAACCCTGAGATTTATTTATTGCTTGGCTATTTAATATCTAGGTATTTTGTACATGCCGTGAAACCACCTAGAATCTATGTAACTTGGCAAAAATATATGATAAAATTCCAGACATAAATTTTTACTAAAACAAATAAAAAATATTTTTCCATGCTGGACTGGGAGCGATAGAAAAACATAGAATGTGCCAGCTGCATCTCCTCCCGGGCATGCTGTAAAAACCAGCTAAGGGACTCGATGGTTCCAGTATATTGTAATTTAGGCGATGGGCTGACAACCTGTCACTACAGCAATATACAGATCTATCTTAAACAACCCTCAAAAACTTGTCAGACGTGGCGGAACGACCTTTGTTTGGGTCGTTGACGCTCTGCCTATCCCATTAGGGATACAGGCGTGATATTATGTATGTATATGTATGTAATAAAAAATATTAATTTATGCTACCAAAAGGTGTGATTAAGGTGACTATGTCTTTCATTCCATTACTTTGAGGATGGACCCATTAATTTGGATTAAACAGCGTATGAAGTGGTCATTCTGACGTGGCGTTAGGAAGTTGGAGCACGTAGGTTGGCATCCCTCCAGAATTATGGGAAAAGATGTCTCGAGTCGACCTTAATGCGTCACGGACATGATGATGGTTTCCTGACAAAAATAGTATTTACGCAATGTTTTGGAAATAAATCATTGTGAGGAACTTTGTTTATTATGATTATGTCCATAAATTTATGTTTGCCGTCGAAAAATTTGGTGTTAATTACTGAAAAAGCTAAATTCGTAATGTCTTATTCGCCTTTTCATCTTCAAAGTACGTCTCGAAAAAATGTAGGATGGAACGCAATGGTCTAGATAATATATATTTTTATTTATATAGGATGTAAGGGACAGCTTCCCGCAAACTAATAGGGGTTGGTCATGGTCAGTGAACTAAACTGAAACAAAGAAATTCTTCTGGTAAATGAAAAAGTTTTGACTTCCCCATACAAAATGACCACTTCGATCATACAATTTTTATGGGAAAGACAAAAGTTTTTTTATTTGTGAACGTTGTTCAGTTTCGTCGTCTGAGCAAACCCCTTTTAGTTTTCGGGATACCGTCGCTTACACCCGTATATGGCTGCGAGTGACATGAACAATTTAAATTTAAACTTAGCGTTAGAGCTAAATCGTGTTTTGATTTCTGAATATATCAAAACACTATAGGAAACATCTCATCTTCCATCTTCCTAAACTTTCTCCCGTATTTCACGGGGTCGGCTACCTAATCTAGGGGATCGAACGATGGTACTGGTTTTTACACAAAGCGACTGCTATCTGACCTCCGCAACCCAGAAGGGAAACCAGACCCAATCCTAGATTAGGTTACACAACCTTTATCATAAAGGAAACATCTACTTAAGATTTCACGACGCTATCGGATAATCTAATCATTTGATGAGAGTCTAATGGTTGTGTCCTCATTTATTGACTTCATCTATTTATTTACGTAATATAACATATATAATGGATAAATAATTGTAATATGATATGATTCAATTTGTAAATATACAAGCATTAAAATTCTATTCTAGATTAAAACATGTCTATGTTTTTATACAGAACATTATTTATTGATAGCATATCACAAAAATGAACGCTTATTATGTTCGCCATTATCATAATGCATTCCTGTAGTATTTTCACAGCACAGTAAAGTGCAGATATACTGTTACTAATTAGCATGCTACTATACAACGTGTAACAGAAGGGGTATATGCATCGAGAAATGTGTTAATCTACCCATAAAACTGAACAACTTTCCTTGAAAAACATATGTCGAAAAACGGAAAAAAATTTGACCTTCCATACAAATTGCATCAGCTGATAGCGCATTTAGTATGGGAAGTCAAATTTTTTTTTCGTTTTTCGACCTATGTTCCTTAGGGAAAGTTGTTCAGTTTCAGGGGTAGATTCACACATTTCACAATGCATATACCCTTTCTGTTACACGTTGTAGATGTAGATAAAGCATGTGTAGCTGTACTTTTAAGGTTTGTCTTTGTACAGTCGGCTCCAGAAGTGCATACATAGTACCGCCTCAAACGATTGAAGTTTTCTTGGAAATCTATGAAGCTATTGAAATATTTATTAAAGATTCGGATATGTCTTTACTAGTACTACAATTTTTGAGTCAATTTTATTAAAATCATTACACACTTTTGTATAAACTTCGTTAGTAGTATGCACTTCTGGAGCTGACTGTACATTAACTTACTCTTGAGATTTGTCCATCCCACAGTCCGATACAAAAATAACGTGAAATAACTGTATCTTACATTACATTCCATGCTGGACTGAAAGTGATAGAACATTCGATGATGGACTGGGAGTGATAAAACATTCCATGCTGGACTGGGAGTGATATATGGGCTGACAACCTGTCACTATAGCAATATACAGATCTATCTGCAATAACCCTCAAAACTTGTCAGACGTGGCGGAACGACCTTTGATTAGGTCGTTTACGCTCTGCCCATTAGGGATAAAGGCGTGAATATATGTATGTATGTAACTGTATCCTAGATCTTTTAACCGTTATTCCAGGACGACGTACCTGATGATAAGGCTGGTGAACTTCCCGCAGAACCGCTTCGTGGCGGTGGAGAGCGTCAACGTCACCGACAGGGATTGGGTGTTCGGGTGTAACGCCATGTACACATACAACACTTACAGATACTGGTGAACTGTTCTTTTTTTTTATACTCGTCAGGAAACATTTGTGCCGATTCGGCTTAAATTATTTTAGTTTGATCCTGTCATTTACTAAGATTTTAATTAAAAAAAAGAGACAGCAACACAACAGCTGATATTAAACTTTTGAATTTTGTCAAAGAGACTTTACACGGCTTAGCATGCTAGATGGTGTCATAATATTTTAAGCACCATACGTGAATTTAACAGGATTAAAATCAGCTGTTTTGTTGATTCAAATTTTAGAAAGTGACAAAACCAAATTAAAATAAGTTAAGTAGTGTCTAGAACCGGATCGATCGTTTTTTTGATTTTTAACTAAAACCAAGTAGTCTTTTGTGAGTAAGTACTAAATTATTGATAAAATTATTTTATATCGGTTTTATGTCTGCATTTCAAAGTAGGGTTGTTATGTTTAATTTAATTTTTAATTTTCAGCAAGCAAGCGACATCCTTGACCGAGTTAAGTCGGTGGTCCGGCGCAGCCCTAGAGTTCGGCAAACGAAAACTAGCAACTATCAATTTACACAGCATCCGGGAACAGCACCCCGACTGGACGCATGTCGTAGTCAGAGTGTCGCCTACTAGGAAACCGGTACGTATTACATAACATATCTTATAAAATCGGTTTTACCATTTGAACCCTGGTGTCAGATTTCTAAAAACGCCTAATAGTACAGCTAATCGGTCTTTTCACATTGAAAGATATCAACCGGGATAGACAACGGCTTAATGTGCCCTCCGAAGCACGGCATCCCTTTTTTTGACAGACAATTAGGTGGATTTAGTATCCACCCTGACTTTGGGTGAATTCTCGGAGAGTCGGACGTTTTTGTGAATTTTGGAGTGGATGAACAGATGACTTGACTAATTTAAGTCCATATTTGTAATTTTCTATCACGAGACAAGTGAAAATTACGAAGATAATTTCAGATATAATTAAATCGTTTTCTGACTGATTCGCCCTGAGTATTTACAGTTTTCTCTCATTTCCAGATAATCCTAAACGTGGACATAAACGACTTCGCGTCTAGACAGATCACAGTGGAGCTGCCATCTATCCTGTCTCTACAATCCACCATTATCAAACCAGAGACAGAGAGAGGCAGTATTTACTACGAGCTATTGCTCCCTGGCTTCAACTCAGTTCACCAGGTGCATAATAAATGGGGATAAAAACGCAAAGCTAATTGCAGATGGCGCCACTGTTGAGTGTTCCAAAAGAGACCAATGAGAAGACACAAAACTGACATTGATATTGATATTGACAGATTACTGACCAATCACAGAAAAAAGGAACACTCAACAGTGGCGCCATTTAGTTCTCAGTTTTTAACCCCATTTATTGTTTATGTAACATTTTATCGTTCACAATAAATAAACAAACGACTCACACATAACATAATAGAACAACACAAAAATCCAGCTGATTGCTATAAAGTGTATAAAGGAATCTCTCATAGCATAATTATTTGTTAATCCATGACACCTCACTATTTTAACATGAAACTTTTAATTGATTTATGGATAGATTATCACTATTTTAGAGACTTTTCATTGTTACTTTGTTGAATTATCCTTTCTTTCCAGAGAAATATTTTTTTGAAATATGATTTATACTAAAAGGTCGTAAGTCACAAAGTTCGTCCGTGTGTAACTTTTCCCTTTGCCAAGAACAAAAAAAAAACTTGATTGATTGTCAGTTTTTTTTTCGTATGCATAGGTAATAGGCAAAGGATATTGTGACTGAAAACCGAACTCTGTCCAAAAATTTTTTTTTTAAATAACTCAAAAATTATTGTATTAAAAAATCCAAAAAAATATATACCGTGTTACGCATCACAAAATTTTCGAAACTGTATATTTATTTCAGTACATGAGGTCTTGTGGATTGTGTTTGTAATTTGATGATTTGGAGACATTTTTCATTTCTTATTTCGCAATTTTCTATTTATTTTATGCGTTATATTTTTTTTTTGTTGTATTGTATGCCATTTTATATTACGGGACATAGTTAAATTAATATAATTTTTAATAACACATTTGATCGTAAAGGGTCTCTTATTACACCAATTTCAATATTGTATTGTATCTTATTACGTACTTGTGCGTAATCGTAATGTAAAATGCACGAGTGCTGTAAAACACACGAGTTTTTTTTTTAATTAGGTAAAACGCACGGTTTATCGAACGGTACTTTTTTAAATCTTAGCAAAGAGTTTTTACGGCTCGGGCTAGCAATATCGCCTCGGCTGTAATGATCAACCCACCGCACTTATATCGTAATGTACTATTATAACACGACAAGTAATCCACCTGTACTTCACAATCAATTAATTTAATTCCAGGCGTACCTTCTGTACGTGGAGCCGAGCGGTACTTGTGCGTTGAGCAAGTACCACGTTTCGGCGGAGTTGCACGTGCCATGGGCCAAGAATAACGAGTATTACCACTTTTTTACGTGAGTGTATTGGTTTTAAGATTTAAGGTGGTGATTAGTGAAATAAATCAAGGGTAGTTAACAACTAACAGGACCAGAGAGTTGTTTAGTACAGTTGTTGATCTGATTGGATCGGGTCGTATTGGATCGCATTGATTCGGATCGGATCCGACCGCATTCAATCTGTTCGGATCGGATTGTGATCGTATTTAATTTGAGCAAAATAAATTATCCTGGAAAAAAATCCCAATCTCTTATTACAAAAACATATTTTTCCTTTTTTTTTGCACCATTTTGTCATTTTATAAAACAAATCCCTAAAATTCCTATTATGGAAGTCAATGGCACCTACTATTAATAAACCAAAATTTCTATTTCAGACATTTGAAGCACTCTCCTATGAAATTAAGGCTTTACAAGAGTAATCCTAACATTACTTACGGATTACAAGCCTCGGAATATGTGAAGGTGACATTATTATTGGACCCTCAGTGCACTTTCACCATCAGGTATGTATTTCTACATTATCAAATCCTGTCTTTATATATTCTTCCATGCTGGACTGGGAGTGATAGAAAAACATAGAATGTGCCAGCTGCTCCTCCTGGGCATGCTGTAAAAATCACTACACTTAGTAAAATTTTGTTAAAGGGCGGTATTAATGTACTTGTCCCTTACAAAGTAGGCTGACCGACAACAGCCAAATGAAAGCGCTTTCGCAACGTCTTATACCGGGTGTAAGGAACAGCGTCCCGCAAACTGATAGGGGTTGCTCAGTCAACGATACTGAACACATATCACCAGGATTTTTTTTCAGGAAATCAAAAAAAAATTTTGCTTTTCCATACAAATTGTCTGATCAATGTGGTCATTTTGTATGACGCTGTCCCTTACACCCAGTATACTCTGTGGAGCATTTCAGAGAAGATTTGTTCTCATTCTATCTTTGAATCATCGTCTGATTAACAAAAACAAGCAACGTTTTTTTTTTGTATTAACATTCTCTGGTAACTTGTAACGTCTTCCCTCCTCTCCCAGCATTGCCTCGAGCTGGTACCACCGTTTAGCGCAACTGGCGCTCAACTACACGCCAATACTCATCTCCTATATCGCCGCAATACTGCTGTTGGCCGCTAGGAGCAATATTCTAAGTCTAAAGGACAACGGGAAGTGTATGACGATGCACGGAGCCTTAATGAGCGAGGGCGTCAAGCCTTATTATGTGCTAGTTGCAGCTAGATTAGTACTTATGCTTGTCACGTGAGTATGTTTTTTGTAGTTTTCTGAACTGTTGACGTAGTTTATTCTTCATTTCTGTACATTTATTCTGTACCAATGGGGTTAAAAACTGAGAACTAAATGGCGCCACTGTTGAGTGTTCCTTTTTCCTGTGATTGGTCAGTAATCTGTCAATATCAATATCAGTTTTGTGTCTTCTCATCGGTCTCTTTTGGAACACTCAACAGTGGCGCCATCTGCAATTAGCTTTGCATTTTTATCCCCATTTGGTTAATGAAGTATGAGGGATAATAAATCAAAATTTCCACTCGGGGAGGATTTTAAACGATGATTCAACCTTCCAAGAAGCGTTATTGCATCGCTCTGTCAACTGTGCTACCGCAGTCCTACCATAACTTGTGCTCTGATCTCTCATTTGCGCTCTTAGATGTCATAATTAATAAACTTCCTCCATAGTAAAACATGACAACAGTCGATTCTGGCGGCCATGCATCAAATTTTAAAATAGCGCTATCGCTCTCACAACTTTAACTTATGAAAAAGACAAAATGTAAACATATTAGTAATGTGTAGGACAGCATTGGCCACGATTCGGCGTAAACCAGATTTAACTAAAATAAAACCATACCTCTCATTTTCCGTCTTGAGAGAACAGAAAAGGATAGCAGTATACACGGACTTATTATAATTCTGTCACTTCAAAAATCTATAGATAGTTACGTCAAGTTAAGTCGTGATGTGAACGGGTCCCGACTAAAATCCTTTGAAATTCATTCGTGCTTATAATAAGTCCGTCTATATTGCCATCCTTTTCTGTTAGCTCAATACGGAAAGTGATAGGACCAAACTAAAATAAATTAAGTTGGGTCTGCAAAAGAATCGGCAGCATTATCTCAAAATAATTTAACGTTTCAGATCAGTGCCTTTACTGACATACATATTCGAGAACGCGAGTTGGGCGAACACTGAGTTAATACAGTTCTCTCGTTCCCTCCTCGTGATTGCGGGCTACATGACTGCGCTGGGTATACTGCACGTGGCGGCGGCCGCCATCTTGGCTGTGATGGTGTTCTCGTCTCAACTCGCGCATAGACTGTTGTTCAGGTGAGAGGGGGACGGATATAGTATTATTTGTACATATTGTATATATTCTAAAGTATTTGTATGAAAATAAGCTATAATTAAATATACCTAGTTTTAAGAATCGGTCCCTTCTTGAGCCCGTTGTTCTTATTGCATTTTTTTTACATTTTTACCTGGTTGTCTTAATTAACAAACTAGATTTGACGTCTCCCTTACAAAATTTTCACACATAATAGTTTTTTGAACTTTTTTTATTTTTACTAATAGGATAGTTTGGCGCGGCGGTACCTCGATGGCTGAGAAGGTGGCTTCAGGGCTCCAGCGTATGCCCTACATCGTGATTGTAGTACTAGTAGCGGGAGTGCCGCTCTCTTGCGGCGCTGCGAGCCTGGTAGCCGGTGGTGCATTCTATGCGTTCATTGTAAGTATATTCCTGGACAATGCAGGCTTAATCGACCAACTGATTACCAGTCAAGAACTAAGATTCCACCGCTAGAGGCTCCCCTAGGCTAAGTGGAGCCCTAATAATAAAAAAAAAACCATTACTCACAAAAGACAACTAATAGATGGATGGATTGTGTTATGGCATTGCAAATTGCAACAAATACAGATAAAAATATTATAACTCCTTAAAGAACATTAAAAGCAAATTCTTACTTACAGCTATCGAAAATGTACGAAGAGTATTTGGAAGATTATGTTTACAAGTTAATGGCGAAGGTGGCAGCTAAAATGTGCAGGATATTCAAAAAGCAACGTCGAACTGATTCCGCATCAGAAACTAATCTAGTCCCGAAAGATTCTAGTGAAGAAACGACAGATCTCAAAGCTATAGAAGATAAAACTGAGAAAGAAAATGATATAGTAAAAGTTGATGATAAAGAAAACGAAATACATACAGATGTAAAAGAAAGTTATATACGTAAACAGGATAGTAAAGAAATAGCTACTACAAGTAATGAATCAACAGTCTCAACAGACGAAAAGAAAGAGAAGGCTGAGCCGTGCAACGAAAGCAATAATAATGATCTAGATGAAGATTTGAATAATTTGAATTTCCATATGATGATGTTTTCCCTGTGGATGTGCGTGACCTTAGTCAATGTCCCAGCTTTACTAACGTGGGCAAGGAATTTCAAGTAAGTGTTGGATGTTTTATTGTATTTCTTTCTTGGCTGAAATATCACTAAGTTCAAAGAAATCTAATTAATCCTAATCCTAATAATATCCATCCATTTTCTTCCAGATACAGTATGGTATTAAAACCAGACACTTCATACCATGTGGGTTTGGCGATGTCTGCCTGCTCGGCTTGTTTGTGGCAGATGGGTGGACCAAGAAAATATCTGTAAGTTTTTCATACGTCCTGCAAATTGATAGGATATTATAGATTGGTCCTGTAATTTTTTTTTTTATTTCCTCGAAGAATTTCTTTGTGACAGTTTCGTTAACTGAAGAACCAATTTTTTTAATATTTTGTCTAAATTTTTTAGATTGATAACCTTTTTTTGTTACAGGAAACACTATGACGTAGTAGCAGCTATGCTATTTATCACAGCAGTCGCTATCATAGTACTCGGACCATTTTCCCTCAGCATCGTAAATTACAGTGTCACATTCATGTACATTGTTATTACGGTGCAGCAGCTGATGGACACGGCTCAAACCAGTGAAAGTGATGATAACAGTTCACCAAAAGAAAGTGATACTAAAGACAGTAGTGAAACAAATAATTCTGAAAATGTATCCAGTGACTCTAAACCCAATGAATCAGGAGATTTTAAGGCACAAAATGATTCACCAGAAAATAAACCCAGCACAAGCAATGTTAGTGAAACCAGTGACGATTGTGCATGCAACGAAGGTAGAATATACACAATGTTCAAGAATCTTAGAGAAAAATTTGACTTTAGCGGGAATGAATCCTGATTGTTGAAGAAATTATTGATTTTAATCTCATGCACCAAATTCTAGTGACTAGATAGGTAAGGTAGGGTCTTATGTTGGATAGTGTTTAGTGTTGATGAATGTTGAAAAGAAGTTGATTCAACATCAATGTTATTTAATTCTAGTAGATTTATTTTTGTATGTAATATAATTCATAAAAAATACTTTAATGAGTTGCTTCAATAATGCTGCTGAGTATTAAATAAAATAATAAAATTGTATTGTGTTCAAACAAATACCTGTAATTTATTTCTACATGTTGCATTTAAATTTGAAGTGCTCGCTCATTGCATTCACTATGTGAATTTTAGAATCATATTTGCTAGGCCACCAAAAATTTATACCTACTTGCAATAAAATAAAAAGTTTGAACTCTTAAAAACTATGTTTTATTCAATAAAAATGCATAAAGTAAATGGACATGAGCATGAGAAACAGATGTAACACTCATTTCTTCCCTTTCTTGCTGGAGGATTTTTCTTCGGTGTTTTTTGGGTTCTGCCAGTTGAGGGGGTTGCGGCGGTACATGGGCCACGGCGGGACGGTCAGGATCGCGGCCAGCAGGAACCCGGCGCCCAGGATGTACACCGATTGTGAGAACTGCTGAACGATGTATCCCCACACGAAGCCGACAATACTAAATAGAGTTATGATCGCTCTGTATAGTTTCTCAGCCTTGGCTTGGCCGACGTAGTCGATGTGCGTTGGTATTGATGTAAAGAAGTCCATTTTACTAATTATTTCGTAGCGGAATGTTGAAATTTACGCAAAATGCTAACGTGACAACAGAAAATTAGAAGACACGTCAGCTGCGGTATTGTTAATCAGTGTTGCCGCAACCGAGATCCCAAAATACACATATCCGCCGCAAAAAGTGTACATATTGTGACAAAAGTGTACATGAGCATTTTTTTTTCGTTTTCGAAAACAAAACCACATACAAAATCCGACAGCAAACATACAGGACATACCCGGGAACCTCGTATGAACGATGACGAAAAGAATGTACGCGATGGATAGACACGGTGCCGTGTCGTGGCCTATGCGCGGGAATGTGATGCGGGCTTAACGTACATCCAGCAATGTATTGTAAACTAATATTTTAGGGCCCGGTAAATTGGGTAGTGAGATCGCTGCTTCTGTGATGAGTGAAAGAGATGCTTTAATATGGAGTTTTGCTAGAGCAAGGGAGATAAAATGAGTTAGCTTTCTCTACGTTTCTCTATACGCAGCAGCGCTCATTTATTTCTTTGATTGAGATATTTTGGCGGTGAGTTCAAAGAAATTACCACATGTACTGGCAAGATTACACATTACACATGGGAGCCCAAAAAGGTACGTCAAATGTGTAAAATGTACCCTAACGGCAACGCTGTTGTTAATTCTCATTCTTAAGTCGTATGCTTTTGTACTTTTCTAATATTTGCATTTCTTTCTTCTCCTATTGAAGAGAAAGAGATAAAGTATCGTGCGGAATAAACGCAACTCCATAGTACCACTGCAGTGAAGTGACATACTGACATTTTGACTATCGTTCAGAAATATTTGCGCTTATTTTGCACGATTAGGAACTAAGTAAGATTATTAGTGAGAGAAGCTTCGAAAATCGAGACTATCATTATAGGTCTGTGGACTATCACAAAGCCACGTAAAAAAATATTGCTTTCTCGTCTCTCAGGCATTCCAAATGTTTGAGGTTGAGTAAAATCCTGATGATTAATCAGATACTTCTTCCTTTTTCCATAGAATTTTCTCTCTTTTATATTTTATTATTAGCTGATACTGTGCAATTCAAGCGCAACATTTATTTGGTGTTGCTATAAATAAAATACTTTCTACTATTTGGTAGATTTGAAGATTTATTTAAGAATAACAGTTTTTCGTCGATGCCTTATCATTAAACTTATAAAATTAAAATAACTTGTTATTATCGCATAACCATCGCATAACTTTTTTATTGTTTCTTATTTTGTCGCCAAATCATATTAATTTATTGAAGTATATTTGTGTTAAAAAGTTGGTAGTATTTTGTAGGTATTTCATTGCAATACCATCATGCGCTTTTCCGTCAGTCGATTGTCAACATTCAGAACGGTCAGACTCATTAGGTTAATTTTAGTTAAAACAAAAAGGAATTAGTTTTATTTTCCAAAAGTACAATACACAAAATTTTACAAACATAATGACAACGTTCAAGCAAGTTCCTCTCACATGTGGTGGCCATACTAGACCAGTCGTGCATTTGGATTTTAGTGACGTTACGAAAGATGGATATTATTTGATTTCTGCCTGCAAAGGTGAGTTTTAACTAGTAATTCGCAGCCGGGTTGCCCTTTCGCCTTGGCCCGGTTGTAGGTGGAAGACCTGCAAGTGTGTTTTGGCGTGTGTGTTTTGGATTCGTGCGACAGATGTTTGGCGTGCGGATAGAGAGTGAGACCTTCACTTTTCCCCTGAAGACCGGGTGGCCGGCTTGCATTCTGTGCATGCGGAGACCTTGTGTTTCCGGACATGCAGGAAGCACCTTGGCTGCCCGGTCGTGTGTTTCCTCGCGGTTGCTCGCCTTGATCGCGTTGTCGTGCTTTTATTCACGACGACATATACTTACTCGCGAGTTCCTCGTCTTTGTGCGTATGAAACTGTCCTAGACTCGAAACTTCACTTTCCTGTTGCATGTTGACATTTTTTTTTGTAGTGGGTCACCTTGCACCCTGTCCAAGGTTTGCCAAAGCACTTGACATTAATATTAACAAGGGTTTAAAACAAGTTGTTGTTACTTTCATTATTTGACCTTATAAGGAAAATGAGACAATAATATAATGTTATTGCTGGAGGCTGTTGATTGTTTCTCATATCACAGATAATTACATGTTTGAATAATAGCACATTTATCTTGTCTAGTCTAGTGTTGGTTTCCTGATCTATTTCAAAACATGTCCTTCCTTTAATGTTATCAAAAGGTATAGAGCATGTTATGATAACAAGAAATTATCAGTAACTTTATTTACAAAGGAAGTTCAAGTAAATATAGGAAGTATTTTAAGTTCCAATTGGATTCTGATTGTTTGAATATGGAAAACATATAATTTCTTTTTAGTAAATCTGTCATTGTAGAATTTAAGTCATCAAGCTATATGAATAAATGATGCAACTTTAATATACTTACAGAAAGTTGACTTATAAATATTTTATTATATTTTCACATCATTATTAGGTGCACAAAACTAAAAGCTGCACTGAAAATCATAATCCTCTACAGACTGCTGCAATTCTTTCTGCATGTTTTGCCTCTTATTTTTCCATTTGTTTTTAATAATTTTACAATAAATACTTACTAAGGATATAGGAGAGAAAGCTGCCAAGATGAAATGGGATTGGGTGGGTCATGTCTAGGTCATGTAGGGTGCTTGAAACTAGCCGTAGAGGCAGAGGAAGACCCAGAGAAAGGTGGCAGCAGTGGGACATATCTAGCTAGAAAAAAAAAACTTATTCAAATATTCAGTTACAATACTAAAGTTGCTTACCTGCTTGATTATTGTATTGCAATGCCTTGCATGGAGCTATTCTCAATGAAATCCATATCCCTTTAAGGTTAAGGCTCCATACAAGGCATGACTCAATACAAAATTAATTCAATCTGCTTTTATAGTAAGTGTACTGTGTGTTCAACATCCTGTATTTTTTGCATATCTTAAATGACCAGTAATTTATTTTTACATTTGATATTGGATGAGTCTTGTAGTTTGCAGGATACTAAGCTTTGAACTACATGTTCAGTTTTATGTCTACCTTTTTAATTTCTCGTGATATAATAGATAAGCATAATAAGTTATGTCTTGCAAAAAATTATACAGATATCAAAAAAGAAAATTCAAGTGTCTCAGCAAATTAGTATAAAATTTTTTTTCTCAATTAATTTATCATTCACGTATAAAATATTTAGTATGGTCAGCATCATAGAAAAGTGACCTCCTTAATAAATTCTATGAATACGGTGGTCACATTTCTATGACGCTCTGACCATACTAGAATATCATCAATTAATTTTATTCTTAAGTGAATGTCATGTCTTTAAAAAATAACTTGACTTTATTCCAGATGGGAAGCCCATGTTGCGGCAAGGTGAGACTGGTGACTGGATCGGCACGTTTGAGGGCCACAAGGGTGCCGTGTGGGGAGTTGCTTTGACACAAAATGCCAACTTGGCTGCTAGCGGAGCAGCCGATTTCTCAGGTAATTAGAAAAAACCTCAAAAATAAAAGTGAACTATTTATATATTTTTTTACAGTGTAACAAAAATGGTTTGTTTAGCTACCATTTCTTCTTTCAAAGTATCTCAATGTGATTAAACATTAGTTGATTAAAAAAATGGCTAAAAGTGATGTGACATTGGTGTTAATTCAGGACGCACTATTACTAATTCTAATTCTTAGTAGCGCTGTCACTTTCTTAAATTTGACATAAGAACAGGATAGCAAACAAACACGTGACTTTGACATTCTTAATTTGACGTACGGCGCTTTAAATAAGGAATGACCATAGAGCGTGCTCACTAATTTTAATTAATTTAAGCAGTCTTATGTCAGATAAGAAATGTCAAACTCACGTATTTGTTTGCTATCCTGTTCTTATGTCAAAGTTAAGAAAGTGACAGCGCTACTAAGAATTAGAATTAGTAACTGGACGGCGTGAATTGAGGCCATTGTAAAGTAATCAAATAATTAGTAGTTTTGTGTGTGAGGTTTTTTTTTTTATTTATGTATAGTTTTTACCACATTTAAATTCGCCCTCAGAATGGCTTTTTCAATTACCTCTTATTTCAGAACTTCTTTATTTCATTAGTTTTCGATCTGTGTTCATTCCGAAAAATTGATTTAAGATAACGTTCAGATTATTAAATTTTATTATTTAAATTATCAATTCAACTCTGGCTTTTGTCGTCATTTATTTCTGGTGTTTTGCGCATGAGCATGACACAATATAGCTTTGAAATATTGCGTTGGTGGATTTGGCTCCAGATATATGGTATTAAAGAAATATCTCTATTTCTTCCTGTCCTGAATAATTTTAGTAATGAGTTTGTTTCATATTTAAACTAGTTTGTTAAATACACAGTTACTTCTGAAAAAGTCATTTTTTTTTTTACTTGGAATGGGTTAGCTCTTGACTCTAGACACAAAGGTCAACGATGACCGTGACAGAGTCGACGATGGAGCGAGCTAACCCAGAAAACGCCTGTTAAGGTCTCACGCATCAACGGAACACAGCAAGCTGTTTAGCGCCGGACTCCGGTGAGCGGTCAACAATGGCGAAAACGCCTGTACCTAGTACCTACATACATACATACACAAATCACGCCTTTATGCCAAGTGGGGTAGGCAGAGCAAAAACGACCTAAACAAAAGTCGTTTCGCCACGTCTGACAAGTTTTGAGGGTTATTATTACAGATGATAATTATGTATATTGCTATAGTGACAGGTTGTCAGCTCATCGCCTATAAATTGCAATACACTTAAACCCTCGAATCCCTTAGCTGGTTTTTACAGCATGCCCGGGAGGAGATGCAGCTGGCACATTCTATGTTTTTCTATCGCTCCCAGTCCAGCATGGAAGTAACTAGCCTACCCTGTACCTACTACCTAGTACCTACCCTGCCTTATAGTGTAGAGATACAAACTGACTTTAATGTATGTTTTCATTTACAGCAAAGTTATGGGACGCGCGATACGGCGAAGTGGTGCACACATTCGACCACGAGCACATCGTGAAGAGCGTCAACTTCAACGCTGACGACACGTTGCTACTCACTGCCAGCAACGAGAAACTTATACGAGTCTTCGACCTGAACAAGCCTGAGGCTGGAGGTAGGTCATACTGGTGCTTCCTATTATGCTTCGTCATCTAGACATCAAACTGTAATCTCATTCTAAAATTAGTCTATGAAATCAGCTCTTTAGTATAAATAGTCGCATTGCAGTCGCGGTTTAGTAAAAGCAAGACGATCACAAAGACGATGTAATTAGTGGATTAAACGTGCGTGTTAAATTATCTAAGCCGTGACTAGAAGCATATTTTGTTGCTTTTGTCGCGAAATTACCTAATTATGACAATGTTTTACATCATCTTCATCCTGCATATGAATTGCAGTTTTAATAGTCTTACTGACTGTAAATGCTGACTAAGGGATATATTCAGGGAATGGGCTACAGTATTCGCTATGAATGCGAAATTTCGCACTGCATTCGCCGGTAGAATAGTAGTTTACTAGAAGTTTTAATTGTAACCGAGGTTTTATACGAGTATTGTCCCGTTTTTTACCCTCTGGGTTGCGGAGGTCAGATGGCAGTCGCTCTGTGTAAAAACCAGTATCGTCGTTCAATCCCCTGGATTAGGTAGCCGACTCTGTGAAATACGGGAAAAGGCTAGGGAGATTATGGATGATGTATAGTTTTTTACGAGTATGTCTCACCATCTTGTGCGTTGCGTACGTTGCTTTAAATTAATACTCGTAGCTTCTATTGTTCATTGTGAAGTGCGCCACAAAAGATAAGGCGACGACAGAATTGCTTGTATTTGTTTCTATATTTTTTCCCAGAATAGCTGTTTGGTGAAATAAATTTGTACTGTTAGCCCGTTTCCACTACTCAGCAGGGCCCGAATTAAAAATACTGTTGATTATTCCGCAGCAATCGAGAAGTTCAGCGCGCACACGAGCAGCATTCGGCACGCGGTGTTCCTTCACAACGCGCGCGTCGCCAGCGTCAGCGACGACCTCACGATGCGCGTGTGGGACCGCAACAGCGGGCAGGTAGGGTCGTGCGTCCACGCGCTGACGATCAGCGCCGAGCAGCATCCGGCACGCGGTGTTCCTTCACAACGCGCGCGTCGCCAGCGTCAGCGACGACCTCACGATGCGCGTGTGGGACCGCACCAGCGGGCAGGTAGGGTCGTGCGTCCACGCGCTGACGATCAGCGCCGAGCAGCATCCGGCACGCGGTGTTCCTTCACGACGCGCGCGTCGCCAGCGTCAGCGACGACCTCACGATGCGCGTGTGGGACCGCACCAGCGGGCAGGTAGGGTCGTGCGTCCACGCGCTGACGATCAGCGCCGAGCAGCATCCGGCACGCGATGTTCCAAGGCCGGCGGGGTGTGTAGCAGGCTTAAAAGTCACTGGCTGGCGTTGCTTGAAAGCTAACCGACAAATAGTAAATCTGCTTGGCGCGAGATTCTTATGAGACGGCTCCTTGCGGATTTTTTCGAGTCAACGAATTCGTCAGATAATGCAACTTTGCAATAACAAGAGGGATAAAATTTGTAGTACCGAAAACCAAACCCCCAAACAAGTCCTTTTATTACTTCTCTCATTATTGTTTTTTTATCACAGTGTGTAAATTTATACAGTTTGGTTTTTATTATTAATGAATGCAAGAAACTTCTGTACATTCAATAATCGTTTTTTTTTCCAGGAGGTGCACAAAATAGAATTCCCGACCATTCCAAATAGCTTAGAACTATCAAGAGATGGAGCGATATTGACTGTGGCGCATGGTAAGCATTTTCATTTTATCCAATAACGTGCACAATGTTGTGATCAACTTCGTTTCAATAGTATTAATCCCTCGAAACAACGAAATAATAACCAAAAATAAATGATGACCATGTGACGTGATTTTTATTTCACCTTTGAAGCTCCGTCTGTAAGATTTTTGACCTCGTACCACCGTATTCCAGGCACAAACGTGTCGTTCTACTCGTCGGACACGATGCGCAAGATGCGCGAGTACCCGGTGCCCACCAAGTGCTACTCGGCGTCGCTGGCGCCGGGCCGCGCCACCTTCGTCTGCGGGGGAGAGGATCTCAAGGTCTACAAGTTTGACTACAACACCGGCACCGAGCTTGGTGAGTTGAACCACTATGAAGCCGTCATAGGACATTAAAGGACTTTCCTAACATCATTTTAGAACCTTCCGGCCATCATTCAAGAAACTTCCGGCTATCATTCTAGAATGTTCCGACCAACATTCTAGCAGGTTCCTGCCAACATTCTAGAACTTTCCTACCATAATTCTAGAACCTTCCAGCCATCATTCTAGAACCTTCCGGCTATCATTCTAGAACCTCCCGGTCAACATTCAAGCAGCTTCCAGATATCATTCTAGAATCCTCCGGCTATCATTCTAGAACCTTCCAGATATCATTCTAGAACCTTCCGGCAATCATTCTAGAACCTTCTCGCCAACATTCCAGAACCTTCCAACCACATACAAGTGTGACTTAATTTATGTATGTACCTACAATAGAGTTCCTATTCCTAATCCTTCTATAAAAAATATACTCAAAGTCTCACAGTCTCGTCTCTCTATTGCAGAGTCGAATAAGGGCCACTTCGGTCCGGTGCACTGCGTGCGATGGTCGCCGGACGGGGAGCTGTTCGCGACGGGCTCGGAGGACGGCACGGTGCGGCTGTGGCAGGCGGTGCCCGGACGTGTGTACGGGCTGTGGCGTCGCTCCAACGAACATCCCATCGCCAATGGGTTCAAGGAGGTCGCCGCCAACTGACCGCGTGCCAAAATCGCCCAGGTAATAAATATTCTATGATCTTAATTGGGTACTTGACTGGGTAGCTTAAAAAATTCAAAACGTTTATACTTAAAACTGATGGCTAAAAATATTGTGGATTTCATTCATCATTTAAAAAAAAATGCACATTTCGATTTTAACAATCGAATTAAAAGTATATAAGTTATTGATTTGATTAGTCAATATTTACTAAAATGTGACGTCATAATTTACTATTTTCATACAAAAAAGCGTTTTTGACATTTCATAAAAAGTTGCTGATTTGACTAGTAGGAAAGTAGCCAATTCTTTCATTTCATTGTGTAGGAAAAACCTCCACTTTCCAAAATTCACTTACAGTACTTCACTCCAAGACTGCCTGACCATTCGCTTTCCGATCCAAACCGCCACTATCCCCACTATCCCCGATCCGTTTTATGGCTCTGGAATCCAGAACTTTGAGCCACCGATACGTACGATCCAGTGTTGCCAATTTATAAATTTAAAATTCTACCCAATGATTGAAAGATATTGACGGATATTGATGAAAATTAAAATCAAAACGTAACAATCGCTTGCATAACATACTCTTTTTATTTCGTGGTTATTCATCTATCAACATTCATTATGTGTCACGCTCGCTTCGCTCGATCTTTTTAGAATTCGTAGTCTGGTCTTGGTCGTTTGGGAACCGATTTACTGAACTCATTAATTTTTTTATGAGAAAGAACACTTTTAGGTATGTATGTATATTTCGTGTACCCTTTGAACCATTTTTGTGACACTTCAATAACGGGTGTAAGGAATAGCCGTAACGCAAACTGATCGGGGTTGCTCAGTCAACGAAACTGAACAACTTTCATCAGGAAATTCTTTTAGGAAAAGGTTTTTTTATACTTTTCCATATAAAATTACTACCTCGAATCAACTTTTTGCGAAGTCAATATTTTAGGAAAGTCAACTTTTTGGGTAGTCAACATTTTAGGAAGTCGACCAAATGGTCCTAAATGCTCGATTAGACAATTTGTATTTTGTATTTGTTGGTGAAAGTTGTTCAGTTTCGTTGACTGAGCAACCCCGAACAGTTTGCAAGGATCGTAGTAAGTGGAAAGATGTGATCTCTGCCTACCCCTCCGGAAAAGAGGCGTGACGTTATGTATGTATGTATGTATGTTGATCAAAATCGTTAGGGTTTCAGTTCCTGCTGATCAACCCCTATCAGTTTGCAGTACGCTATCCCTTACACCCGCTATAAAAATCGACTGTCATACTTACCAAGTTTTGTATATTGTTTCAGGATATCTCGGAGCAGTGATATGAGAAGTGCAATCAAAATTGACCGCCTGGTTGAGACTTTGTTGTGTAGTGGACAGTGACAGTTGGACACCGGGTGTTGTGTTACGTGTAACCTATGGTGTAACGGACTCGCGCCTCGCCAACGAGCAAACCAGATAAATCAAGACTTTACAAAACAAACGTCAAACTTATATTGTGTTGTTTATTTTTTTATTTGCAACACCATGTTTTTTTTTTATACTCGAGCGTGAATGTATTTATTGTAAAAAGGAAACTAAATAGACTTGATATTGCAACAAAATAAAGTGATTTGTAAATATTGCATGGTTTCTCTTGGGGACTTTATATTTCTAATTTGGCAAAGTAGGTACCTATCAGGAATATTTTTCATTAAATTAATAAATTTTACTTTTCTTTAATTAATATGAAGAACCCGATGGTGTGGTGGATAGGGCCGCTGCCTCCTGAGGGAGGTCTTGGTTCGAATCCCACCACGTACCAATGTGTTTTTCGGTTTTTGAATTTCATTATGTACGTTTATTCGGCGCATTTTCCATGCTTCAGAAGGCACGTTAAGCCGTTGGTCATGGTTAATAATAATACCGTAGATATTAGTCAGAGGCCAGTGCTAAGCATTCTAAATCTAGGATTGGGTCTGGTTTTCCCTTCTGGGTTGCGGAGGTCAGGTGGCAGTCGGTCGCTCTGTGTAAAAACCAGTACCCTCGTTTAATCACCTACTTAGATTAGGTAGCCGACCCCGTAAGATACGATCGATATCGATACGATATCGGGATCGTGGATGGAATAAAACAACAATTTGTACAAACATAAAATTCATTCGTATATTGAATTTCGTTTCACTAGGTGAGATTTTTAATTTATGACTAACTTATTCTAAGTCTTAGAATAATATAAAATTATGCCAATATTTTACAAAATAATTTACACACACTAGGCAGTGAAGATTGATTTAAATACATCAAAATGTATTTTATTTCTAAGATTATTTCATATTACGTTATTTATATTTTAAAGGGCCCAAGTCTATAACTTGCGAATTTTTAAAAACAAAAAGATTCTAAAAGATTTTCACGTTGATATATTAAAGTATATCAAGTCAGAGTAATATTTATTGGTAACTTGTTGGTAATATTTATTATTATATGTTTTTTTTTACTGGGATACATTTTGTATATTTCAAAAGAACTGAGAAACTGTTTCTTAGCTTAATTCCTAAAATTATTTAACTTAAAATATTTTGTCCTCCTCATCGTGTTAAAGCTAATGATGGCCGTAAATGCTTAAAAACATTCGAGTTACAAAATAGTACAATATTCATTTTCGCTTTTTTATTTATGGATGGGAAGAGAAAGTACCTACTTAAAAGAACATAATAATTTACAGTTATAATTCTAAAATCAGCACCTTATCGAAAACACAACTAGATTCGATTAAATTAAATTCGATGTTTACTCCAATCAACGAGGAAAGGGGATGTTACCTTTTTCAATGGAGCCCGGCATACTGTGAATGGCGACACTTATTTTTTTTTAAACACAGCGCAGCCCACCATCAAACCTAAACCATTCGATTCGACACACAAATAGAATTCAAAAATACTTTTTCAGATTTTTTGCTTAAGCGTCACATTACCGAGATATTTTTAATCAAAGATATTGGAATTTTGAAAAATCAATTTTAGAGTGAAAATATCTCAATAATGTGACGCTTTACACAAAAATCACCACGTATATTTCAGGTTTGTATTTACTTGTAGAATCGAATAGTTTAGGTCCAATCGTGCGCCGAAAGATTTTTGTAAAATATAAGGGTTGCCATTCACAATATAACAAAAAGGTTACATCCCCTTACTCCGAAAAATTCTTCCGTGGGTGACCAAGTAAAAGACGTAGATGACGGATTTCCCATAATCCAAAAGTCGATTTTATACATTAATAATCTACGTCTTTTAATTTATCACTTCTTTTCAGCAGTAGAAAAATTTTCATGGTCCTTCATACAAAATTTTCCTAGTTGACTGGGTAATTTCCGTACTATGATGAACTCTGGAGTATTATATTCGTTTAAACTCGCATACGTCGTCTCTACTCAGAGATACACGCCCTATTGACTCAGCAATGGCCAGTTCACTTACAATCAAATATTTACAAAAACTCCGTAAGGTTATGAAAAAATCCAAAAATTGTATTCTAAGATGGCAGCCATAAATAAACATTTATAATGAATGATATGATAATAAAGATATGGTGGAATCTTTTTTTTGGTTTTGGGGTAAGGCAGAATTGAGATATCGGCTTGCACCATCCTTTTGTAAAAGAGTAGTTACATAATTAAGGTCCTGTCTGTCGAACATGGAAATCAATTTTTGGCAGTCACTGATTAATGTCAAAATTCGCTATGGTATTTATAGTGAAGTACGCGACGTATTCAAAAATTGATAGTTTCTTCGATCTTACGGAGCGTTAAACTAAAACACAACTACCATGCGAGCCAACTAAAAATAGGACTGTCATGCCACCATTTTGAATCATTTTTCTTTAAAACAAAATGGCGGCATGACAGTCCTAAAGTACGACCACGCTTTTAAATGAACGTGGCGAAAAAAGGAACTATTTTATAATGATTGCTGACAGCTATGGCTGACTATAGTGGACGGAATTATCATAAAGTGGACGGACTATAACGTCGCCATCTTGGTTTTGTCAGTTCTCTCCGCCACGTTCATTGACAATCGCTTCGTACTGCACCTATTCTTACTTGACCAGCATAGTTTACTTGAGTGTTCACTTGGCGATGAAGGGCGTGAGGTCCGGGAACTTGAAGTTGAGCGGGGGTCGGCGGGGGGCGCGCGCCTGTGCGGGGGGGGCCGACGCCCCACACTGCGCCGTGCATACGTCGTCGCGCAGCACCGCCTCGCGCGGCCACTCGCGCAGCAGCTGCGCGCAGTCCGTGATCCGCAGGGATGCGCATTGCGCCTGGGAAACAATGTGAGTATTACAAATAGGTTATAAACTTATTAGCTTTCCGCCCTGCGTCTAAATGAATTTTCCCGTGGATATGAGGTATTTTTCCACGGTAAAATCACTGACAGCTGGGTTGGCCACTAACTTGGCAAAAAGCCTAACCTAGAATTAATGGGTCTGGTTTCCCTTCTGGGTTGCGGAGGTAAGATGGCAATCGCTTTGTGTAAAAACAAGTTCCTATTCCTATTCTTCAATCCCCTATATTTGGTAGCCGATCCTATCAAAAAAGGGGAAAAGGCTAGCGAGATGATGATGGTCCAGTTGTCATGTCAATTTTAGTTTGTCAATACTCACCCCTTCATTGGTGCAGATGCAGGAGGTGCAGGGGGAGGGGAAGGCGGACTCCCCGACGGCCACCGAGCGGCCCGCGATGAGGCAGCCCTGCGCCGAGCTCTCCCTCCACGCTGACAGGTCGATTTGGGGCAGCGACGAGCAGGGCACGCGGGGGTTCCTGGACAAAAATTAAAACATTAAATCTAGGTATTGAACTGAAATGATACAATACCTAGTTAAAATACACTTCTAAAAGAAACAAACATATCATTGACTTCCAAATTCACCTTCAACCAACGCCTCCAACTTAGTAGAGACACTTCATCCAACTTCATATGACATTTCATTCCAGTTTAGTCTCCGCCGCCCGGTTATACTCGGCTTAAATAGTACATTTCTGTACATAATAGTTCCCATTGCGCGAATGCTAAAGGTAGCTTCAGCTAATTTCCTGTGGCCAGATCGTTATTCATTGTTCGCCTTTCGCCTGAAAGCCAGAAAACTGCTGAAACTTACAGGAAGTTGCTGGGCAGGTCGAAAGCGGCGCGCTGGATGTCGGTGGGCACGTCAAAGTTCTCGCAGATGACCTTGGAGAGCGTGGTCTTGCGGATTTCAGCCAACTGGCGCTCCGTGAAGCGCGCCGCCGGGTTGTCGTTCTCGTACCTGGAAGTGGTACAAGTCAAGGATTATGTACTGAAGATGTTTCTACGGTTTATTTATGGATAGGAAAGCAAATTAAAAAGTCAACCTAGATGAAGAAGAACTGCCCAGATTGTTGGCACTGAAATGCAGGATAAACCATGGACGAATCAAAGAACCATTCATCAGAATATTAGTTACTCTGCTGGCTCAGCGACCCGTAGTGGATCTTGGCCTCCGACATCAGAATATTGTCATCAAGAAATTAAATTGTAGAACGGTGGCACTAGGCATCCTAAGGAACTGGTTCCTTAAAAGCCAGATCTCCCTGAAGAGGTCGCTCGCTCATACCACCAGGGAACAGGTCGATGCCATCAATAGTTGGGTAGATCCTTATCTTCAAGCCACTTACCAGAATCTATCGCACTTCCTCAGCTGCCTGAACTGGATGGCGATGATGCAGGCAAAGGTGGGTCCCACCAGACCTCCTTGCAGAGGTCGCTCGCTCATTCCACCAGGGAATAGGTCGATGTCGTCTACGGTCGGGTAGATCCTTTTGAATCTGTAAATTAACAAGTATTTACAAATAAAATAGCAAATTAAGATCATGTGGTTGCGATTCTCAGTATCGAGGGATCAAGGAAGAAGAAGTAACTATTCCAGAGTTTATATCTGCGTTTTAAAAGTCCGTTTTGCTAAGGCACCTTGTCTTGGATGCCATCCTGATTCCTTAAGAAGTTTTCAAAGAATGGCCATAAACAGCCAGAACATACCTGGCAATAACTTCATCAGGAATCTCTCTGGACAGGTCCTCGAAGGTAGCCGCCCTCTTCAGATTGCAAAGCGCTCTGTAGCTGTTGTAGCTGGGTATTCCATGGTCTCTCCCTCTCTGGATGTTCAGGGCTATCAGGTCTATTCCAGAGAATGGTACTCGACGGTCTTCGAACAGATGGTTGGTGACTTCTCCCGTGATGAACTGGTCGAGGGTTTCCATTGGGGTTGAGGATAGACCGCGCATCAGCTCGTCGACTAATGGTGGGTGCTGGGAAGAAAATAATCATGTCACGTTTTTTTATGATACCACATAAATTAGAATGGTTCACCGTTTTGGGACAGTACCGATTGTAGCAATCAGCGAGAAGCCAGAATAGAGCCTAGTCGAAGCGACGAATTGGTAGCTGGGTTTGAGTCAAGACAGCTGCAGCCTTAACCCTTACGTAACGCGGATGGGTGACCGTTTTCGACCTTACCGACATGAAAATGTCAGTCCAAAAAAATCCGTCTCTGAGCAGGATCGGTGGCTCGACCGGCTGGAAGTTGGGGTTGAATCCGGGGAGCTGTAGGGAATGCCCAGTACGAAACTCGGATGGGTGACCGTTTACTCACCGTCATGAACATATCAGTCCTGAAGAAACCATCTCTTAGCAGGATCGGGGGCTCGACTGGCTGGAAGCTGGGGTTGAGACGGGGCAGATGTGGCCGCAGTAGGGAATGCCCGATACGGAACGCGGCAGACGCGAACTCTGTCACGATCGCTGGGTTGCAGGTCGGCGAATATTCCTTGTAGTATCCTGGGGGAAGAGAAGTATTGTTGGAGATCAAAGATAGTTACTCATTGCTTAAAAACAGGTAATATACTTGGAAACTCTGGTTATGATCTAAAGGGCTGCAAGTGAATTGAGCCAGATCGAGCAATGTCCTTCGCTTTGTGGTTGGCGCCAAAGTCCAGGCTCGGTGACGCGCCTAGGAAGAGACCGCAGACACTAGCTGATGATGAGGTATCAATAGAAACAATAGATTTACCTGAAGGCAACAGCTTCAGCCCGTACAGATTGACAGCGTTCCAAGACAGCAGCCTTGGCAAGAACTCGTTGTAGATGATGTGCGTGAATGAAGCAGCGAGGATCCGACGAGCGTGTTCAAACAGCAGGTCCGCGTCCCAGTGAGGGTTGACTCCGCGGAGACCCTCCACGATGCGGTTGTGTTCGCGGAGGAAGATCGTGTGGATGGCGGTGAGACCTGGCTGCTCGGAGGCTCGACCATCGCCTGGGAAATGGGATAATCAATCAGGTTAGTTTAACTGCCTATGCATGTGATCTAGTGGTCTGAACGTTAGCCTCAAGAGGGCTTTGGAATCCCATAAGGGACCTACAAAATTGATATTATCTATTCATCATTTCGAGAATGACTTAAAGTTCGGTAAGGACAACACTCAAGCTGAATAATTTGATTGTTTGAATAAAAGGATTCTGTGATGTGATGAACCTTGACAAAAGAAGACAAATCTTGTGGATCTTACCAGCAATGAAGCAGTATCCACTAGCAGCCTTGCACTCCGGATGGCTGTCAGACCTGGGCAGCAGATCTTTGCCGTTATGCGGATGATCAGTCGCGTTCATCCTGCCGTTGAAGCCGCGAAGCTTGCGGACGATGCAAGGGTTCTCCCCGTAGACCACTGAACCGTCGATGAAGGCCGTGTTTTGGTTCACTTGTTCTCTGGGTCCTGGGTAATAGAGTAAAGTAATTATTTATCTGAGATTATTCTGTACTAAAGGAACTAACGTAAAATAAGGTTCTCCTCCAATAATAAGTGTACTAATTTTGACTTCACTACTGTCTTTGATGGCTTTGTCAATGTTTCCTACATCAGAGAAGAATCTTATCTTACCAAGTTGCTGTTGTCCAGGCAGACTCCTCATGAAGGGGAAGCACAGTCTCTCTCCGGATGTGACGTTGACCTCAGGATAGAAGTGGTCCCCTCGAGGTACAGGGAAAGGGTTGCATTCAGGGTGCACTGTTCTGGGCGAGTCGCAGGAACGGCAGTCGGGGATGGACTCGTGGAAACCTGGAGGAAATATGTTTGGTGAGATTAACGAATGGACTACTTGTATCTTTTAATTTGATAAGTTAATTATAACTACTCGTAGATGTTATGTCCATTCCCTACGTCATTCCACTATTTATTACTCGTCTGTTTATGTACTGTCTTGCATGCTCGTATATTTGAAGATACTGTTCCAAGTTGGACTGCACGCAGCAGCAGCAGACTGATATTCCTAAGGAAAACAAAAGGAAATTGCATCTGTCAGAGCGATCATCTATTAATTTTTTGTGTATACCTGCTGCTGCAGTCTGCTGCCTCTGTGTGCAGTCCAACTTGGATTGACCACTTGAATCCTTACCATGCGGCAGATTCCTGGTGGCCACATACCTTTATGAATGGGCGTCATGGTGAGCTCGTGGTCCAGGAACTGAGCGAACTGCATCACCATGAGGGTGTAGCGCGTGTGCAGGTTGGAGATGTCAGGATGTATCACCGTGGATACTATACGGGGTGAGGGCAGGGGCGTGCCTGTCACTGAGTTGATGCGGGGTCGGCTTACACCTGGAATAAGGAGAAGGATGATTTTATTCTAGCTGTTGGGTTCTGTTACCCTGAACCTTTAGGGTCTTCCAAAGATTAGAAGAAGGCTCTCTAGATCCCAGCGCCTTCGTATATTCTGTGGTGTGGGGTCTTCAACGTTCTGCTTATGCTAGTTGATTTTTTAAAATGATTTTATTCTCCTGGCGTCTTTACAATATGGTTTATCTATCTCTAGTTGTTCTTTGTACACCTACTCTGAAATTTATTTGAAGGTTGAACAGAATCTTACCATCTTCATATACAGGCGGCAGCAGTCTCGCAAAAGTAGTCAAACTCTTGCCCAAGTTGGGATTCCTCAGATTGTTACAGTATCCAGTATAGCTCCTGAAGGGGCTGTCAGCATCACACTGTCCGTTGTCGTCGCACTGAGGCTCGATGGCGGGACCGTCCTGGGCGTTCTGTCCGAGGAAACCATTCACGTCCACGGATTGGAGGGAGTCCACGAAATCGTTGGTCGTGCTGAAGCCGAGGGCGTCGTCGAAGATCTGACGTTTGCGACGGTTGCTACAGGCAAAAAGTTAGGTTGAATGTTTGGTTATTGGAAAGATCGAGATTTACTTCACTTTGGTCAGTTTTCAGTCTGAATTACCTGTAAAAGGAAAAAAAAACGATCCGTAGATCTAACGTTTGCGACCGTGGCTAGAGAAGAGACAAATGAAAATTTGGAATGAAATGTTTGGTGATTGGGAAGGCCGAAATTTTCTCTAGTTTGGTTAGGACAACTCAGGCTGAATCTGGTATCACCTGATTATCTGTCAAGGAAAGGATTCCATTGCATGCTGTCAGTCCCGGGCGCTGTCTTTGATAGTGGTCGTCACTCAGACTTGATTAGGTACGAATATTGCATTTAGGTTCAAATTTATCTTACCCATTGTTAAGAGAGTTGAGCAGTTCGTTGGTGGCGAATTCGAAGAACAGCGAAGTGTTGGCAAGCTTCAGGGCGTACTTGTTGGCCTTGGAGAACGACGCTGCTGTTCCCACTGGGGACTTGGGGTCCGCTCCACCACCTTGAAAAATATCATTAGTGAGCATTTTTTCATACAAGAGACAATTATATACCTATGTCGATTCGGTATGAACACGACGTTACTGAAATACATCCACATTTATTACCATATTATTATCATCATCATTGTCATAGTCATCATCATCCATTCCTTTGCCATTTCTTGCTTGGCCTTCTCGAGTGCGGTGGCGATCATATCCTGACTCTGTCTCTCAGCAGCTCCACTTTTACCTCTCATCATCATCACCACCACCTCCATAATCAAAATAATCATCATAATCATCATCAAAATCATCATCATAATCATCATCATAATCATCATCATAATTCATCATTACCATCATAATCATCACTCTTATCATCAACATCATAATCATTACCATCATTATCACTATTATCATCATAATCATCATCATCACTCATCATCATCATCACGATACTTACGGGTTTCCCAAAGCATGTACTCGAGTTTCTTCCTGTCTGCCATTTCCTGCTTGGCCTTCTCGAGCGCGGTGGCGATCATATCCTGACTCAGTCTTTCGGCAGCCTTTGCTCCACTTTCGTCACGCCAGACTGAGAGCTCCAGGATATTGTGTTGGGAACATTGTTGAGCTGCGTTTCTGTCAAGACGAGCAATAAGTTGATTTAAAACTGTCTTTTTTGATTCCAAAGTTCTGCAATTCGATAATATCATCATCACATCAATGTGCCTGAGGCCCTACTATAGGTGGATTAAAATTAAGACACCGGGGAATATAAGTCGTACGTCGATTCGCCAACTCCATCGATAGAAGAAGATGAGCTGAACTTACAAGAAAGGATCTCCCTTGACGAAGACTTTGGGTTGAATGGTGCCAAGTGATGGATCGGCGGCGCACAGAAGACCAGCCAGCGAGACCTTCCTGATGGCTGCCAGTTTCTCGGGCAGGAACGATGATGGAGGGATGTCGTTTTCGTACCAGAATCTTGAGAAAAAAAGATAAAATGAGACAACATAATCTGGAAGTTTATTCAAAATATAATTGATTTGATTTCTCTTTGGAAGCTAATCTGATGAGGGATGATGGTGATCCATCGACCAATTCCCTAAATGCGCATAAAAAATTGGATATCTGAGTTGGCAAGCCATTATTTTGCTTCCAATGTCAGCTAGAGCAACCCCTCGAATCTGCTGCTGAATTTTCTAGGGCAGTCCTTCATGATATACTAGATACTTCGCAATGAGGCTAGTGATGTAGGTAAAATTACCTGTCACTCTTCTTCAAGTTGGCGAACTGCAGGGCTAGGATGCAAGCAAGAGTTGGACCTACAACAGCACCGCTAGCTGGCTTCTCCATGGCTCCTCCAATCATCAGCTCCACGTCTTCTACGTTTCTGTAAAAATGAGATATGAGATGATGAATACAAATAATAGTCATATTGTCATATATACTCTGCCTCTTGTCTACTTTGTCTATTCGGGACATGCGGAACAGGACGGGACATATAGAAAAGCAAATAGGTAATAGAAACACGATTATGTTTCATATTGGGCATGGCAAATTCATTCAACATTCTTTATGCAAACGGCTAAGAAGTGGTACTCCCTGCCTGTGGATCTGTTTCCGGAACAAAGCGAAAATGAACAGTCATTATATAGGCAAGCATAGTCTGCTCTGCATCGTCACTTCCCATCAGGTGAGATGGCGGACAACAAAATAAAAATTAACGCCTGAAAATTGGATGCAGCTAGTCTTCATACCTGTACATATCAGCCATCATCTCCTGCTGGTTCCTGTCGAAGCCCAGCTTGTCGAAATCCCCGTATGTCTTCACATGGGTGGTTGGCTCGCACAGTCTCAAGGCCTTCAGGTATGACCCGACGCCGTGGTCTCGGGAGCGGTTCAGGTCCCACTGGGCGGACATGGGGAAGCGGGAGACGCGGTGCCCGCTTGTGTGGATCAGGTCGTGGAGAGTTGCATTTGTCTGTCAGACAAGGATATAGTTTAGTTACTTCTCGATGTTGTCTTCGTAAAAGTCGCGCTACAGCAAAAAACAACAACGAACTTTTACGCTGGAAAGCGTCCTTACTTAGTGAATAAAGAAGCTAATTTATTTCCGATGTCATCTGGTGTCAGAGTTTGAAAATTGCCAAATATCAATCTTGTGTTCGCCCCGTGGGAATTGAACCCATGACCTCGGGATCGAGAGCCCATCGCTTAGGCCATTAGACTGAGGCAGTATAATTTAGTCAGTAAAAGCTTAAGAAGAAATGATTACCAGCTTTTCATTCATCATGGCCTTGAAGATGGGCGCGACGGCGACGATCTCCGAGTAGGTACCAGCTCGGTTGGCGCTGGAGTATCCTCTCCAGAAGCCGAGGGAGGTCAGCTTCAGCTCAGCCTTAGACATGCCGACCTAGATAACAGCATAGAATTTATATCTTCATCTACTTCGTGATAATGGAATTTTGGTCTAGTCCAAGATACAGTAAGGGTGATAGGTCATAGTAATGGCATGTTATCTTGAATGGATTTTAAAAAATAATGAAGATAGCCACTTGTCAAAGTTTACTGCTGCTGAGGACTGCAAAAAAAACAGTAAAAAATAAAGAAGTAACGTGCTAAAAATATGCTTACTTCTCCAAGAAGAACAGGCAAGAACTCGTTATAGGTGATGTGCTGGATGATAGCGGCCATAGCTCGTCTGGTCTCCAGGAACAGGGTTGTATCGTCCCAGAACGGATTGAGGGAGTACAATTCCCCAGCGATGCGATTGTGCTCAGAGAACAGGGCTTTGTAGAGGGGCGCGGAGGGGCTGCCGTCTTTGCACCTGGAGATAGAAATGTTAGTGTCATTACAATATAATACCTAGATAAGAAGAAAAGATGTTCAGTTTTCCATAGGAACAATAAAATGCTACCGATACCGTGTTTGAGAAACGAACACCGCACGTTCACCTTTTTAGGGTACCTAACTTGTAACAAAAAAAACTACTTAAAAGCGATCCCTCGTTACTATATAAATATAACAATAGAAAGATCAGGTACCTATTTAATAAAAGTAGGTATTATATAAAAAAAACACAGCATAGGTAGGATCTGTAAGACTACTGTGCATTAATGCTGATATTAATTTTATTCATCGGTCCTCAATCCCCGAAATAGTAAGCTTTTGGCACTCAATTATTTGAAGTGCGGCCGTTGTCGGCCAAATAGTTATGTCAGAATTAAAAAGCATTTTTTATTATTAACTCTTCAGACAGACGGCATATGTAAATCTCGGTAACGGAATGCAGCCCATCTCAAGGTGATTGTCACGACATTTGCATACAATCTGTATTTGTGATGATGACACCAGGAACACCGCCTCTGTCGGCACCTCATCCTTATCTAGCTGGAGATCCGTTTTCTAGATTGCAAGGCAATATCTATGTCGTAGAATGATTTGATAATTCAGATTTTCGCGAAACCCTAGGGATATTGCGAAAACACGGATAATTAGACAACGGTGAAGCTTTTCTGATAGGTTCTTTACGAAAAAAAAGAATTGAACCCCCCAAAAGTCCCCATTCGATACGCCCACGACAGACGCAGGTGACTTACTTGCGACAGGAGTCCAGGTCCACTTTGCCTGCGTCGTACAGTCTTAATGAGCGCAGTTCTTTCTCTGAGCTTCCGTATAGAGCTGAACCGTCCAGGAATGAGGTGGCCAGGTTCATCTGCTCTCTGTGTTCTGTAACAAAATATATTTTTTTAAATATAAGTACACACACATAGTTTACGCCTTTACGCCTTGTGGGGTAGATAAAGCGCAACGGGCGATTTTGCCCTGTACATGGTAATTTTTGACGAAAAGATAATTTCACGTAAGTATTACATTTAGTTTGAAAAGCTTAAGCTTTTGAGGTTAGCGTAATAAATGGTTCTAAAATTTATTTTCAGTACACCCGAATTTTTTGAATGTAGGTAGGTAAATGGTAGGTGGCAGGAATAGGTACCTATCGTATCTATCTGACCATGTACCTACCTATACTAATATCACAAGACGACGGTGTGGTTGTTTTGTTACCTACTAAACCTAGATTATTGCACTAGAGTCGCGTGGGCCTAACTTATTTATGACTGTACTACAACTGTTGGCAAAGGTTACCTATTTTATTATGGACTTCTGTGGCAAAGAGTACTATTATATATTCTGTGGCAAAGGGCAGTAATGCAGAGTTCTATATTTGAAAACGTGTTGCAGAATTCTGCAGATATTAATTCCAAGCGATTATAAACGTTAAGAAATGTCGCAGATATATTTGCATCTTTGTGACGAAACTTCACTCCTGGCTGTCTCTAAGCCATATCTTTTTTAAGTAACTTCTAATCTCTCTAATCTTTTAGTTAGGTATGGCCGGTTGGTCATTACCAATCATTAAAGTTGCCTTTTGGTTTTTAAAAAGATCTTGAAAGGAACGGATTAGGGGTGGTATCACATAGGACTTCCTTTTGATATACCCCTTTCGTGTAGTTAATATTGTTCGTGAAAAGTAAAAGCACATATAAATGCACAAACAAAATGTTTTTTCTAGCTGTTCAATCCAGTTTGGCTGCAAAGTGTCACCTCAAACATGTAATATGACCTAGCTTGTTATTCAGGTGAGTAATGTATGATTATGTCAACGTTATAAAATATAATAAACCTGTTTAGTTCCTGCTACATAAGGCGTTATGGTAGCTATATTTTGTATCAAACTGTTGTTTAAGTGTAAGGGATAAATACTTTCGTTGGGGTAAAGTTTGTTACATCGTTGTGTTATCGATTCGTAGAGGGCACGACTTAACTAAATCTTGTCTAAAATTATTGCCGTCCCTTTTTGTTCTCTCATAAAAGAAAATGATAGGTTAGGTTAGTCAAGTCATGATTTTCGCAATTACGAATTGCTACCAGAAGCTAAGGGAGTGTCCTCATCAACAGAGAGTCGGTGAAAGAGAAAGATGGAGACCAAGGATAGAGAATGCTTGTTCTAATAATAGTTCGATCAATTTTATAGGTACTTATTGATTTTGTTGGTATGTCTTATAAACAATAACGTATCTAGTTACGGATGCCCTGCCCTTTTACTTTTAAGATTCAATTAGGTCAGAGGAGGCAAAGAAATTAATGTATTTCTTCAGTCTGTAAACATCTAGCATTTCCTTTTACTTAATTAAGATGCATAACATAGTTAACTGCCATTCTAAAGACTAGTTGTTCATATACTATCTCCAGTGGATACTATAAACTAGTCAAAATATTACTGCGCACGTGAGCTAAAGTTTAGAATGTCTTGAATGAATATGCATGAAGGCAAGACGAACTGGTTTTCGCTCTCGTTGGTGAATATGATCATAGTATATTGTAACATCGATGTAAATGCATTCTCAAATTGTCATACATATACAGGTCTCTATGAAATCATAGATGAATATAAAAAACTTAGAATTAAGAACTGAATTTTATTGGGTTCTTCTACTAAATTGATCTTGTGAAATGAAATTGTATGAAAATTTGAAGTACTAAATTAGTTTAAATTAAGAGAAAAAGTCCCCACAAGATGCACTAAATAATTGATATCTTTCGGAAATTGTGTAAAGCTAAAGTTATTACTAGACGGCCTATGCACTAGGCCCTTCGTGGTGCCAATCACCGAAGATGTGGGACTGTTCAGGCGAACTTGTATTAATGCAGTTGCCCGGGACAAATTGTGTCGACACGACTTGACTAATATAAGACTATGAGAGAACAGAAAGGGATGCCAATAATTTTAGTTAAGATTTAGTCAAGTCGTGTTCTTCCCGAATTGGCCTCAATAAGTATATTGACTTACCAAATCCGCATGTGTCGATGTTTCTGGCTGGCGCCGACCTCGAGTATTCACACGTAGGGCCATCACACTGTAACAACAAATAAATATTTATATAACAAAATCAGTCTGTGAATATAAATATAAATAATTTAAATTAACTTGAAGTAAAACAACGTGTATAGGCAAAAGGACACAGACACATCTTTTATAAAGGTTACTCATAAATTAGTTACTCATAATAGGTGGGCCTACCTAGTAGGTTCCTATACCTTCTATAGCAGCACAAATCACAATCTCAATATGTAAAAAATAATAATTTTGGTGTTTAGGTTTATAGGGTCAACCCACTAGTGAATGAACAATTAAGAACATTTTCAAAAATGCATATTTCGTATATGTTTTGATGGTTTACCCAAATTTTGTACCTACAAAACAAATCTAATACAAAACACATCTAATTAAATAAACTCTCTCTAACCTTCATACATACACATTTACACATTCATTAAAACCTATTCATATGGGGTTTTCTATTATTTGCCTCGGGCAAAGACAATATGCGGGTTATGTAATGTCGTCAACATAATGAGATTATATGAATTATGCGTACGCGCAGTGAAAGTCTGCCGTAATACTTTTAAAGTACACTGCAATGATAGAAGTAGGGTTTTTGATGTTTTCGTTGTTATTTACGTGTTTTTGAATTCGAATCGTAAACATTAGAACTACAATACTAAACACGGTCAATTAATATTGTAGAATCTACAATGTAGAGTTATGAAACAGCTGTGTCAAAACCTTTTGCCATCTAAGTAATACGAAATTGGCTACTTTCCAACTAGTCAAATCAGCAACTTTTTATGAAATGTCAAAAACGCTTTTTTGTATGAAAATAGTGAGTTATGACGTCACATTTTAGTAAATATTGACTACTCAAATCAATAACTTATATACTTTTAATTCGATTATTAAAATCTAAATGTGCATTTCTTTTTTAAATGATGAATGAAATCCACAATATTTTTAGCCATCAGTTTTAAGTATAAACGTTTTGAATTTTTTAAGCTACCCAGTCAAGTACCCAATTCGGACTGGACAGCAACATTTCCTTCTTGTAGGTAGATAACGGGTGTAAAAGACAGCTTCCCGCAAACTGATGTGAGTTGTTTACCAGGAAAAACGTTCTGTTAATAAAAAAAAATGACTTCTCCATAGTAGACCATTTTAGTCAAGATTTTGTGATTTTGTGCGCAGCCTTAAATGGTACTTTAGTTAGTATTTGCTACACCTTGGGACCCTCAGCTCTCTTCACAAATATGCTCGGGAAGAGAAGCAGCTGGTACATTCTATGTTTTTTTATCGCTCCCAGCCCAAGGCAAGCGTGGCAGTATTTCAGCATTGTAAAACTAATGCTATATATATTTCTAGCTAGCTAAGTAGCATGTGAACTAGACTGATTAGGTCATGATGTACTTATTGGTATTCCCTATAGACGCTTGACTCAATTCGCTCATAAATATTGTAGATATGCAAACGATGTATAGGTAGGTAGGTAGTAAGTATGTCAAGGAACAAAGTTGTTTTATTTTTAACTTGAAGCTTTGTTTTTACTGTTAAAAATGCAAGGAAGCTTAGTAACTCAGATAAAAGCGGTGACTACAATATGGGTTGTAAGAGCTACTGAAAACTGATAGGGGTTGCTCAGTCAGAAACTGAAGAACTTTCACCAGGGAATTCTTTCAGGAAAAAAAAAACACACAAAATTGTCTGATTAAGGTGATCCTTTTGTATGGAAACTCTTTTTATTCGTTTCCTGAAAGTATGTCCTGGGGAAAGTTTTTCAGTTTAGTTCTCAGTTATACCGGGTGTAAGGGACAGCGTCCCGCAAACTTAAAGGGGTTGCTCAGTCAACGATACTGAACAACTACCACCAGGATTTTATTTCAGGAAATGAAAATAAAAATTTGCTTTTTCATACAAAATGACCACATTGATCAGACAATTTGTATGGAAAAGCAATTTTTTTTTTCATTTCCTGAAAAAAAAACCTGGTGATATGTGTTTAGTACCTATCGTTGACTGAGCAACCCCTATCAGTTTGCGGGACGCTGTCCCTTACACCCGGTATATGAGCAACCCTATCAGTTTGCGGTAAGCTGTCCATTACACCCGTTATAGCTATGTTAGGTTAGAATAACATCATCCCTGGCAGGGTCACTCGCCGGAGGTTGCGTGATATCCAAGGACTAGCCTGCAACGTTCTTTGAGAACATATCAAAATTAACTGCGCTTGCCAATCCGACTGCCAAGGAGATATGGAGGGAGGGGGCTCGTGTCCAAAGAGCCTGTTGCGACTAATAACGTTTGCCAAATATCCTAAATGCGATAACATTGGTAAGTAGCGCAATCAGGGCGCACCCATAAGGAACCGACTCTGCTTTCACTAGGTACAGCGTAACCTTTCTTCACGCGACCTGGCGACTGGCGAACTATCACGCGGTTGCGTCATCGAGGTAAAGCTGTTGATTCATGCTGTACGGGCTCGGATAGTCAGTCAGAGGCCTATTTAAAAACTCCGATACCAGGGTTCATCGGGTCGGTCATCGACTCCAAAAACTCGATGAGAGGAAAGGGCCTAATTAATTTTAAAATACCAATTCACGTTTTATGCATGAATTTCGTAAGAAGTGGTTGTCCTATGGTTTTTCAAGAGAGGAGGAAATTGTTAAGATTTTCTTTTCTATTGTTTACTAGACACCGGTAAAGAAAGAGAATTTTGAAAACTTCTTATTCCTTCCCTAGGTCTTATTGAAGTGAATTTTGTTGGCGACTAGCATAAGTGACAGGTGCCATCTTTGAATAGAGAATAAATGCTTCTTTTGTGTATTAGATAGGAATATATGATCATATATTATGTAGATTGCATTTTTATAATAGAGGGAAGCAGACATATCGTATTTCAGATAATGATGATTTTGACATAGAGGTTACGATAGAAAATTATTGATTTTTCATCAGGTTTTTGAGGTGGTGAGGGATCTCTCTATTATCTCCTAGCTTTACAAGCTTACCTGGGTAAAAGGTTCGCTGAACTATCTCAAATAAGCAGCAGTTAGATCTTAAAATAAGTTACTTTTATCAAATGACTTGAGAACAAGGATGCCAAGAAAAACAATGAAAATAAGCACATTGTAAAACTACCGGTCAACATATTTGAACTTTAACCTAAGTAGGTCAATCTAACCACGTCCGCTTTTTTTTACACGTTGTTTAATATTTTAATGGAATAACATAATGAGCAGGTAAAAAATAATCTACTAAGCGTTTAAAGTTACGGTATAGACCCGACCGCAATTTTCCAAGTGTCATTTATTATTATGCGCTCAGAATCCATCCATAAAGCACATTGGTTTTGTCAAGGAAAATAATTTAAAATCCACCTGTGTGTAGTATTTTTATAGGAACTAGATTATGGTAATAAAAATTATATAAAAATAAAACTACACAAGAAATGATGCAATATAATTCTTTAACCTCCCTAAGGTACCTAATATTTACGATTCGGTCCGTTAATCACACTTCACACTAATATTATAAAGGCGAAAGTTTGTGAGTGTGTGAGGTGAGTGTGTATGTTTGTTACTTCTTCACGTCTAAACGGCTGGAGCGATTTTAATAAAACTTAAGAGTTAGCTGACACCCTAGATTAACACATAGGTTACTTTATACCGCGGGAAAATAACTCATTCCCTCGGGAAATCTCATTAAACCGCGGAGCGGAAAGCTAGTATACCTATAGATAAAAACGTGAATCTTTAATTTCGTGTTACTTCTTATAAACGTTCATGAAAAACACCATCCTCTTTTGCTTCTCACTTTCAGCTAAAAGGTCAAGTTCAATTTTATAAAAAACTTAAACAGTTTGTGTCGGTCGACTCGCATCGCTTGATTACACCATCCGCCATCTGATCCTGGCAAAAACCACGTCCGGTGACCTTGGCAAGTCGAGAATTTGGTATTTTATTTGGCGCATTTGACAGATGTATCTATCTCGGTTGCGTAGGCGGTGTATGTGGACGACTTTTTATTCTGTCCGAATGGGTAATTTACTAATCATAGAAAAGTTTGTTGACGAGGTGTATAGTTTTTTTGTGTTTCACCGCAAATATTTTTCCATTAGTTTATTTAATTGAGCAAAGCAGAAAAGACAATGAAATGGGTATAGCAAAATATATAATGGCTATGCTATAGGAATATGAATGATCACGTCCGTTGCAGATCTAAAGCTTACCTTATTCCCATTGGCAGTGCCGACCAGGTCGTCCATGAGCAGGTGTCCCCAAGCAGCCAGGAGGCTGGTGACATAGTCGTGTTCCTGAGGGGCTGTCAGCTGGGCAGCCGCGTGGACTGCTAGTGCTGGCTCTGGCAGCCGCGGTGAGGACATCGGCTGCGACACACCTGCAAGAGGAATACAGTGTTAGACTCACGATTCTTATTACAAAAAAATTATTACAGTGCAGCAACCTTTAAAACTTCGAACTAGTAAAAAGGCATGGGTCAATGATGCATTTTAGATCTACTGGTAGAACATTGTTCTGGTAGAATGAAGAGACAGATGGTCAACTCCTGTGGTCAGCTCCTTGTAAAAATTGCAATGTAATAAAAATAAATAAATTAAAAATATGTTTTAAAACCACATTACAAAATTTCTTACATCTGCAAAACGTTCCTTTTACAGGGTCCGCAATCTTTATCAGCTCAGGTCTTACAGTGCATCCAGTCCAGCATGTGTCTTGTCTTTATGAGTAGACGCTCAAAGTTTGTTAAAAAAAACCCTCTTCTACGAGTATCATGTTAAAAGAGCACGGATCAGATAAAATGCATCTATCTGATGTTGGTACATCTTAATAATATAAGTACGTACTTATATTGTTACGAACAAAGTGGCCTTTAAGTGATACAAAGAATGATAACTTTATCTTAAATGTTACAAGATCTTTTTATACAATTTACGTTGTCTTTTAAGAATTTAATGTTATGAATTGAAAAGTTTGCTTCACTTCAATATAATCTCGACCTGTGCCTCAAATTTATAGGATAAAAATAAGGTTATAATATAACACTTAGATTTTAACTTATTTCGTAAAAAAAATATCCGATATAGTGGCCATGGCCAACTCTTCGCCCACTGTAACCTATAAAAGTTACGTGAAACTTAAAATTGTCTAAGTCTAGGTTCAAAGGCTTCCGTCGCCTTTCAGATCAGAACACATAAGTAGGAACACATTTGTTTTGCGGTAGTCACAGGCGTGCTGGAATGATAATGCCCCATACATCGATGACATAAGTAAGTACTTCCCATAACTTTATACTTTATGATCCCTATCTAGAACTTAATACATTCCAAGCGATCTAGTAAATTGAGATTTTACAAGGATTCTACCTAGATTGGTATCCGAAGGCAATATTTGTGACAAACATCAGTAATTGACAGGTCTATTAGGAAAATAGACCAAGCAACTTAACGAAATCGGAACGTAATTATTGCCTGTGGTGGCTATTTCTAAAAAAGGTTGAATGTGCATAAAACATTTTCAAATCTTTGAACCCAATATCTATGACATATTTACATTATTTTCCTATCTCCTAATGTCAAATTATTTGCAAGATATGGGATAAAGTAAATTGAATTTGCAGGAAAAAAACTGAATTATTAATTAATGAAATATATGAAAATTTGACTGAATTTTCTGGTGCATGAAAATTGGTGCTTGTACTTATTTACATATAAATTTTTTTTAAAAGCTCTCAGTTGTCTAAAATATTAATTTAGTATGGTCAGAATCGATTGTGCTGTATGGTAGGTATTTAATCTTACAGTCTTTATCGATGAATCTCATGGATAAGCGATGATCATGACTTCTACGGTAATAGTATGTATTTCAATGATTACTAGCTGGCGTTAAGCGCGCGTAGTTCCTCTTAGCACAGAGTAGGATTAAGGGAAACCAGACTTGTAAGAGCTAAATCGCATCTAAATAGCAGTAGCCAGTGTAAAAATATTACCTACGTGTGGTGATGGTGAAAGGGGCGTGCTAGATGTTTTTTTCTGAAGTTTGATTCGCGGTACTGTAATTTATAAAATAATGTTAGCGCAAATCAAGAATTTGTTTAATTGATTACTTTTAAAGATATGCTTTTAAGAAAATCCGTCCAGTTTTTCCGGAGATGCAATAATGCCCGATAAAAATAATTATTATCTCTCTATTGTTGTCAATTGAGATGGTAGTAGAACTCTATTATTAATACTTTATATTGTTTAAACGAATGTACTTGCCTACAGATAACTTTTCATTTTAGCTTATTTTATAGACGGTACGCTGAGTCCATGCCTGTTTTGATTCTATGTACGCAACATGTGATTAAGCTAACGATCTGTTATGCTTCATTGAAGACGAAAAATCTCAGAATGATGTGACTCACAGTACTCAAAGTGCATCTTATATTTATATGTTTGACGTAAGTATCAATTATCTACAGTCGTGCTATAGACGATGGGTAATGATTCGTTTAGGTAAAGCAGATATATGGAAACCTTATGTAGGTATCTGATATAATCTGACATTTATTGATACCTATTTAAAGTTGTTACGCAGGTAGGTATTTCTGTACCGATTCATATTTTGTTTGAGTTACCTATTCTCCTTCATTTTGAATCAAATGTATGATGTTGGATTATTTTGATTGATTGTGATCACACATATGATATGAAAATGAATAAAAGTGGAGTTATTAGGTTTTGACTTCAGTGGTCTCTGCAATTTGATACTTTGTCTTTTACTTTAGTCTGAGGACTGAGGTACATATAGTCTGCAAAGGCGATTGCTGGGCAGGGCCGCTCTAAACGAATGAAATTATTTCAAAACAATATTCACGGATTTTCCTGAAATTTCGTTTTTTTTTTCAGTAAATCAATTGTGCAAACATACGAAATTTAATGAAAATCCATACACAACTTCCTGAAATAATCTCATCCATTTCGAGTGGGTCTGCCAAGATGTATCCTTTGCTGACTGTACGACAGTGAGTAGAGTTTTCTATGCTCACTTCTCAAAACCACGATGTTTAAACCGTTCTTTACGTAACATCCACATGGTATTTACATTATTTATTTACTATTGTTGTTTACCTACTTCTGTGGCATGTGGTTAATTTATACAGGGACGTAATACTTAACCGCCTGTTTCCGTTTATTCAATGTGGCGTGTCGTTATTACATCTTTATGTAATCTGATTCGTCAAAGAAATTGTTTACATACATGCATAAAACCATGCATAATATTCTTGTCCCTTATGGTGTAGATGTACAGAAAGCCTTGGACAAGTATTTATTTAAAAATTGTAAGGCTACAGACACAGAAGCAATGATAATGGGAAATATTAAGGGCGATTGTAACAAAAAAATCTGAAAATTAATCTTACTATAGTGACAGGTTATCAGTCCATGCACTGTAAAGTCTACACCTCTCCCTACTGGCTTTTACAGCATGCTCGGTAAGGGAAACGTTTCATATTATTTTATATTCAATCCAGCATGAAAGAAAAAATAGTCGCAATTTTTATTAATAACTCTGGAGTTTCCCTTTTAATACCCAAACAAAAGAACAAACTAGTTCCAATAAACTACTAGGTAAGTACCTATCTTCCCACCTAACCTGTAATTAATTGCAAAACATTGAAATAACCGATGTTGAGGAAATATACAAGCTGTGGACACTGCTTTGTGTAAACGTGATCATTAAAGGAAAAACATGAAACATGTGATCCTAATGATCGGAACCTTAATAGGCATTCTTTTTAAATAATAAGCGGGCTTAATACAGGCTAAAACACATCTACGCACAAGGAATATAATAAAATTTGAAATAGAAATTTGACTGTACGACAGCTGTCAAAGTGACGATGTAAAAATAACGCATTTTATATACGACACTTTTTTAAATGCTCTCTATTTTTACCCGACTGTCAAGGAAGGGTTATTTCATAGATTAAAATGAAACACCGAAGATTTGACAACACTGAATACCTATTACTACTTTGAAACATCGGAATTTGAAACAAACTCAGGTACTGGTTTAGTTGACAGGGAGGCATTAACTTTCTTTTCAAAATGATAAGAGCATCTTAAATCTGGTAGTGTCGCAATGGTTGACATTGCGTTTGTCTTGGGATATAGTTTAAATTGTAAAATGTAGAGGCCTCCAATAGCATGTGTGTGTGCCCGCTATTGAAGGGCTTTAAATTTTACAATTTAAACTAAATCTCGAGTGAAAGTCTGTGTCTATATTTAATTTTTATTTATAGTTAGTTTTCATCTAAATAGTGGTTATTTTTATTTCTTTCTTCACAAATAGAGAGCACTCAAATTCATCAACACAATCATTGAGTAATGAGAAATTCTGACGTTATCGCTGCCTTGTTTCCGTGCCAACTAGTTCCGTGATTCGGAAGGCACGAAAATCCATAGGTCCTGTTCGTTGTCTTTAAATAAGAAGAAGAATGGTTTCTTTAGATGGTATTTATTTTTTAGAATTTATTAATGTCTATACAATTTTTATTCTAAATCCGCTGTAACTTGTCCCTTACACTTCAATCGATGCTTCAATCGATCAAACCAGCAGCTATTCATTGCGGCAGACGATTTGTCTCTCTCACGACGCGGAAGTACGGACAATGCGCCTGCGCACAGGTATGCAATCCTGACGTTATCGCCCGCCTTGTAATTGATTTGAACCGAAGAACGTATTTATTTTGATGCTATCTCGAGTTGGTGACATTTTCTAAGCCTAAGTAGGTAAGTTGATGAGACTTCTTAAAAAATATAGTATCTATTGACTTTATTTTTACTTATTTTCATATAGTTTTCAAACTGTCTATTTAAACTTTTACACTAAGTTCTTGGGCGGTAAAGGGTCTATTTCCTATCCTAGCGGTTGGAAAAGCCCAGCTGGACAAACATTTAATCGATGATAGGACTGATAGGCTAAACATACCAAATTTTCATGAATTCGGGATTTCATGATTTGACGGTTTTGCGAGGGTATCTGGGTACACGCAAGCCAGGCTACCCATTGAACCCATATCTATTCATAGTTTCTACTGGAAGAAGCTAATTAACAAATCGCAAAAAGTAAGCACAGCTCTTTTATGTAAATACGTATGGTAACTATGGTAGATCACGGCTTCAATAAATCTTTGTACATAGTAAACGTAAGAATCTTACGCTATTATGAGCACTTCGATATTTTCCTTGATCAAGCACTGATAATATTCAAATAATCATCGTTTTGAAGCGTAATTTCCGATTACATTTATATCATCGTTTGCTTCTCAGAATGAGTGTTTTGTAAGTAAATAATTGGTTACATGGACAAATACGTCCTGACTTTATTTACTAAGCGATTGATAATCTTGTAGTTTCGTCCAAGACTTGTAGGCATGGTCGAAATGTCGAACTAATATTGGGTCTGTCTAAGGTGGTCCTCCTAAACCTTAAAGAAAAGCATTTAATTAGCATCGTTTAGCTGGACTTATCTACGGTAAGACCATGTATGTCATTACTAAGGATGAACCACTAGCGTGAGCTATCCCATCCTAAACGTCTAGCTCAAGGAAATGCTATACCATCATCATTCCTACGTCATAGGAAACACCCAAGTTTGATGACGTCCACTATTACGACTCTCCTTATAATTTACAACCGTTTTCTATTACAAATGTCGTAGTAAATACAAATGATTGAGTATTTCATAGCGTTGACGCAATTGGTCATTGATAGCAAAGAATACGAACTACCTACTTCAAGATGGCGTGTGTGCGAACGATTTGCTAGCTAAGCGCGTGTCGCGATAACAACAACTTTATGTAGCTGTGTTTATAATTGTTATCGACGTAAATTAATATTATTGTGATAAGAATTTGTTAAAATTTTATTGCTTCTGTTATCATTTGAGTTTTTAAACGGCCGTTTGAAGAAAGTTTGGTGACTAATTGTTTGTAATTTGGCGATACTAATGTGTCATCATGTGGTTCGATTACATGGTGTTGCTGGGCTCATCTAACTCTATAGACTCACCATCAGCGTACTGGGGCGGCATGAGTCACAAGAAAATGTCTTCACGGCGGTCCCAGGGCCTGTATCGCACGTCGTTGCACTCCCCGCTTGCACTGCGGTATTTGCGACATGGTGTTGCTGAGCTCATCTAACTCTATAGACTCACCATCAGCGTACTGGGGCGGCATGAGTCGCAGGAAGATGTCTCCCCGGCGGCCCCACGGCCTGTGTCGCACGTTGTTGCACTCTCCGCTCGCACTGCGGTACTTGCTCGGCGGACATGGGGTGTTGCTCGCCTCATCTTCCTCCGATGTGCAGTTTTGTCTGTACAATCAAAAAATGAACTGAGAAATGGGGATTTGCGAAAATCGCAAGAGAACGTCGAACAAAATAGATCACCTACATCGATATAAACTTACACATATTTAACCCTATGACCGACTAATATTAAAAAGAAAAAGGATCACAAAGAATAAGCAATTTATAGAATATTTTCTGATACTTTTTCTTGGTTAAAACTACTTAATTGTTGTGCTTAATATGCTTGCTTATCTATATTGTGAGAATTGAGTGTCTTGTTTACATTTCCTGTTTAAACTTGCACCTTAACTTTAAAAGGTATTTACCAAGCACATCCGCTTAAACACACTCAGTTATATAATTTGTACTTACGCAACACACATACATGGAAACTCACGCCTGTAGGGATACAGGATAGGAAGAGCGTCTACGGCTTACTTAGAAAGCGTTTCCAGATTTCAGATCAGGGGGTATTGCTGCAGTGACAGGTTGTAACTTTGTAAGCCTATCGCCGAAATTACAGTGCACCGGAACCCTCGAATTTTGTACTGTCTTTCATAGTATGCTTTGGAAAAGAAAAATGTGGCACTGCCACACTTTATGTTTTTTTTATTAATAATGGGCCTGCCCTTGACTCTAGTTTAGGATGGGGATGAAAGAGACAGAGTCGACGCTGGAGCGAACTCACTCAGAAGATGTCTGTTCACTCTGACTTTAAAGAGTTGAGGGTTGTATGCATTCGGAAACACATACGGGTAGTGAGTTCCAGTCTTTAGCTAAGCGCATTATGAAAGAATAGCTTTCCGCCCGCGGTTTCATTTGATTTAAATAATTATTCCTGTAGAGATGAAGGTTTTTCCGCGGTGAAAAGTAGCCTATGTCCTTTTCCAGAACCTAACCTATCCTATATGTGTGCTAAGTTTCATCCCATTCAGAAGTTGAAGCGTGATTGAGTCACAAACATCCAAACATTCGCTTTTCTTATTATTTTAGTAGAAGGATGAATGGAAGCGCTTAGTTCGAATTCTCCCAGTTAAAAAAAAATACTAGCATAGAAGTACTTACGCAACATTGGCACCTAAAAGGAACCTCCTTTCCAAAGCTAGGGCTTCGCTGACGGCCCTCCTGAGGTCACTGGGTACTCCTTGCAAACTCTCTTCTGATTTCCCCTTCTGTGTCTGAGAACTAGTGTGCACTATAAACACTACTGCTAGCAGTAACGCACTTCTTTGTAACCTGTAACAAGAGGAAAAGATTATTAGTTTTATTTAGTCAACTTCAGCTGAATGTGAAATAGGTGAAAACTGTGAAAATAATTTTCTTTTCACACGTTCTATTTGATACAAATTCAAAATTAATTAGTATCTTCATAAGTAGAGTTTCGAGACCCGATAGATACCTAGGTACCTAATTAACTTAAAAATAACATAAAGAAAAATCATTACAACACGAAAGTAATGGAAACTTATTCGATTCGAAACCAGAGAACTGCTTGAAACAGATTGAAATACGATAAAAACAAAACACTGCCGGGGGGCGTGGCACCGTGTTCGAAAATTCAAATAAAGGTGGCCAGTCAGTATTATTATTATTACCGGTCAGTATTACTAAATAGATGACGTGAAATATCAAAGGAGATTACATTCGTTATAAAAAACTTTAAAAGTGCGAACATTATCACGAAAATACTTTACGCGTTGGTAAATTATACTATGAAAAGAAAATATTGGCAAGTAGTATTGAAAGATTATTGCTTGAATGAATTTTAGCGATTCAAAATACCTACAAATAATTGTTCTAATAAAAAGGTTTAAAATAATTGCGGTTTCGGCTACCGAGCTAAAAAAATTTTCACGTGTAATTAATGCAAGGGATCTCTATTACCTACTTCCTGCCTTTCAAAAGCTTTTTAGATAACGACAAGGATTTCCTTATACAGATCTTAGTAAACTGATAAAAAACACTTCACATAATAATCGACTCAACCAAAAATTGTAAATGCCAAAGTTTGTTTTGCATGATTGTGGAACCAGTTTTAAAAAAGGAATGTGCTAATTAAAACATAACATTCACATTTTGGCTCTACCTGTTTTGACTGGTATGAATATAAAAATTATAGGTACCCATTTAAGCTTTAAAATAAGGTATCAAAATACCACATGGCTCAAAACTTTGAAAAATAATCACTTGTATTTAAAAATAAATAAATTGTATCCTAAAATTTCTCGTGAGCGCACTCTTTTATTAAACACAAATGCTTAAAGAGGTCAATAATTTTTGCCAGTTGGTCTATTATACATGTAGGTATGCCATATGCATATCTATCTTAAATAAGTAACCCTCAAAACTTGTTCGACGTGGCGGAACGATCTTTGTTTAGGTCGTTTTTGCTCTGCCTACCCCATTAGATAAAGGCGTGATTTTATGAACGTATGTATGTATGTCATACGCAAGGAGTTTCATGTTTAAACAAACGTCTCCTAAGTCAAAAATGACAAAAATGCTCCACTCCTCAAAGAAAAAAAGGCTCTATTTATGTATCCTATTAAAATTAAATAAACAAATAAATCAAGATAAGAGATATCCCATTTATCAGCCGTCACAGAGTTCATTGTGAAGATTAAAAGGGCAACAACCTTAATGAGATTAATCACCATGGCTTGTACTATGGTTGACAATGCGACCGGAGATGGAACCAATCGTTACTTGGTACCAGGAAAGGAAGTGACAGATATAGTATTTTTGTCTCACGACTGCCGCTAAGCCATATTTGTGTTTGTGCGTCCGGACACGCGCCCTTGTGTGCGTAAATACAGTTTTACTATGGCGACCTCACGCAAACTAAGGCTCGTATTTATAAAGCTATCTCAAGTCTGAGAGCGATATTAAGTGTGGTTTTGACAGGCCGTTTTGTACTAAAATGACATTTCTGATTCAAACTCAAACTCGCTGTCACTCTTGAGAGCTGATTATAAATACGGGCCTAAGAAAATTTGCGCGTAGGTACATTGACACACACAAGTATGGCAAAGCGGCAGTCATGAGATAAAAAAGAGTTATTACTCCATATGAAACTATAAACAAAAGAGATTTAAAACAAAAACGAACGAAACGAAATACAGTACATGTGAAATTAGAATGGGGAATGTCGGAGAGTAGGTAATATAAAAGCATGATGCATGCATGATGGTATAAATAGCTGATGAATTTATATTTGTTGTGAACAGCAAGTAAGACCTGTTAATCTGCCCTGCATGTCCCGACAGTTGCACTATGGAGAACCTCTATAACGCCAGAGCCAACGCCGTCAGGGCGGCGGAGATCTGGTCCTCAAGAATTTAAATTGAGCCTGCCAGAAGAAGTAGACCTTTGGTCTTTTTCGCAACTTGAATATTTATGATAGTGTTGTCACAACAAAATGACCTCTCAGTTAAATCACCTTATCGGACAATCAGGTGATCAATCTACAAACGAATATGCGTTTTTAAAATTATGTTGTATGCAAAATAGTCCGCATTTTCAGCACATACTGACATATTCGCAAATAAATTTAGTAAAACTCGTTTTTGATGATGTAATTTTGGCATGTAAATTAAAGAGTGGATAGATGACGAAATTTTATGACTGCTTTAACTAAATTAGCAATCATACTTTACAAAATACCTAATTCGATACTACTAATACTCTAATTAATTTCGAATATTTTTATTGAAAAAAATGGCTGAAAATGTAAATACTTATTCAGCCGTAAGAAACTTCTTTGCACGAGCCGAAAATTAATTGAAAATTATATTATACAATTGGATACTATTTCCTGAATAATTTACACCATCAATCTCCACGTTCAATGGAACATTTACATGATTGAACTGTCAGCTACGCCCTTTACTCGCATCAATATATCATCTACATAGGAAGTTGGACCACAATCGACGACCACAAGCTTTCGTTTTTACTGGGACCTCTCACATGATCACATCTCGGGTATACAGGGTGTTAGGAAAAGTATTTGGTCACTTTAAAAAATGTTTTACTACTAAAAGACGTCGCAACGTCGAATAAAAAAATTAAAAAACACTTCGTTCTGTTGTCAAATTTCTATTTTATTTTATTACTTTAAATTTTTACACCGACAGATAGCCGACCCCGTGAAATACGGGAAAAAGTCTAGGAAGATATTTATACACAATTTATTTAGGCCCATACTTGTGTACATTTAACGACTCAGTATCACTAATAGGCCCGTATTTATAATCAGCTCTCAAGAGTGACAGCGAGTTTGAAATGTCATTACAGTACAAAATGATCTGTCAAATCCATACTTAACATTGCTCTCAATCTTGAGAATGCTTTATAAATACGAGCCATAGAATAGAAAATCACCCACTACAATAATACTGGTAACAATTCGTAGTTTCAAACTTAACTAACATAAGTCTCTATATGTACTTTTGAGAGAAAGGGGTGGCAATAATTTTAGTCATGTTTTAGTCCAATGTTGTACTTAGTTGATGATTTTCATTTGATAGCCATCTACTTGTAAGGATCATCTCTGGAAATTATAACTAGTATAGTTTTTTTAGTAGGAATATTTTCTTTATCCTCTGTATATCAGTTATACTTTCTACTGTAGCGCTTATGTCATTGACATTGTATTACAAAAAGCTGAGCATTCGAGTGGGAGTTTATTGTTCTTGTAGTAGGTATGTTATTCAATTATTGCAGATGAGAGGTTAAGATTAACGTTCCGTTTCCATAATAAACTTTAAATAATGTAAAAGAAACGTTGTGATGACCTTAAGTTGGGATAAGTATAGGCAGATGAAGTTCCTTAGTGAATGAAATATAGAAACTGTAACTCCAATGTATGACTTAGATTTTCCCCATAAATGCTGACACTAGGCTTCATCGGACTTTTTCGAAAGAGGAAGTGTACGATATTATCGTTTACCTAGATATAACCGTCAGTCAACTTTTACTGGCACTCTGATGCTATTCTAAGTGTCAGTATCCCAGAGTCAAACGAAAAACCGTGTAAGTGTCAATAAAAGTAATAGGAGGACCTATGGATTACAGCGACAAAGCCTCGTGGGTCGCTTTGCACTGGTAAAAAAAAAAGAACGAACAAATAAGACAGCATGTATTAGATAGGAGGTGGTAAAGTAAAAGATACTACCTAAGATCTTATCTTTTCCCAATAAATCGTCGCATTGCTTTCAAAAACCAGCAATTTGCCCAAACGGTGAAGGGAAGCTTTATTGCTCGTAGTGACTTCCTGTCCAGATAATAGCTGGTATAGTAAACAAAAAGGGTGTAAGTAAGGGACAGCTTCTCGCAAACTGATAGGGTTTCTCAGTCAACGAAACTGAACAACTTTCACAATTAAATTATTTCAGGAAACGAAATAATAAATTGACTTCCCCGTACAAATTGTCTGATCGAGGTGGTTATTTTGTGTGAGGAAGTCAAAATTCGGAGGTCAGATGGTAGGCAACTCTGTGTAAAAATTAATTATCCTCGTTCAAGGTAGGCAACCCTGAGAAGAAAAATTCGGGAAAAGGCTAGGGAGATGATGATGATAAGAATTTTATTTTAATTCTAAAACTGGTTTTTTTCACGAGTCACTCCAAACTATTGATTTCCAAGTCTTGTTTTCGTCGGGTAAATATGACGCCATAAGTCCGCGTGTTTGAATTCGACTCAATTTCAATGTCAGGATTGCGAAATGTGCCAGAAAGCCTCGAGCACGTGATTAAAGGCGAAAGTGTGTTGGCAGTTGGCAACATTACGTGACAGCATTACGGCCTGGCCACGGTACAATTTGGTTCAGATTTTTAAGCGCTGCGTGCGGCCAAGTGATTTGTGTCAGCAAAGCGTCAATCGCGGTCGCTGCCTGTGTTATAAGTAGTGGTCATTAAAACAAACCATGTCAGAGGCCACTAATACACGTTTTTTTTTGACATTACGATTTTTTGGTTCTTTTATCGACTTGAAAATTCGCTCGACTGAAGCAGAAGATTGCTTTCCCATTCTCACAACGCGTTGTTTTACAGTAAGGCAATCTTCACACTGGCTACGCGCTACGCGACGGAGCGCGTGATTGTCTATACTCTCATTGTGTTGAATCATGAAACATAGACAATATCTGCCCTACTCGGCGTAGCGCGGAGCCAGTGTGTGGTACGCCTAAGTGCCCCGTGGCCAAGCCGTTACGAGGAGTGTACCCGAAATGGTATCGTTCTGGGGACAAGGTCGTGTAATGGTGAAATATGGTACTTGTAACTGTTTGGGTTCGTGATGATCAGTTGTTATTGCAACTAAGAGCATGTAGTGGAATACTTTATTGTTAATTTAGTTCAAGAGGTAGGATTGACGTATCCATTTAACCTATCTAGCCTATTTACTTTTCGTATTGCTCAAGATTAGGCAGCCAAATAAATTTATAGTATACAGCATGTGGATTGAATTGAGTGCCATTTCAGTATCGATAAATGAACATAAAAAAATATCTAGAAAATCCCACTCATATAATATTATTGTTCCAAAATAAATAAGTAATTGCACGCAATAAAAAAAAAACCGCTGATCATACTTTAGGGTGTAATCCCACCCATGAAACTGGTCAACTTTTCCCGAGGAACATAGATCGAAACATGAAAAAAAAAATAGCCTTCCTATAAAAATGACGTCAGTGGCTCTATTAATTTTGTTTAGGAGGGTTTTTATTTTCATATTTCGACCTGCTTATTTTGCTTGGGCAAAGTTAATCAGCTTCATTAGGTTGGTCAGCTGGTTATTTACAGCTAGTATAGTCAAATAACTATAGTGTGACTATTTTCTTCTTTAGTGTTAATACAAAGTCACGTAGGTCATACCTACTATAAAAATACTACCTATTCATACTATATTAGTCACTAGTATTTCCAAGTATCGCACTGTTATTTCCCATGGCGGACATCGGCCGCTTATCACCGCGAAGCGCGAAGATGCGATCAGGATGTGCTCACGCGCAGCTAAGGTCGCCCGGTGTCCGCTTTGATTTATACAGGGTGTTAATTACGAATAATAGACGAAATAATAGGGAAGAAAAGCGAAGATCACACACAACACAAATATGTTTTGAGGAATACCTACCTACTCGGGATTCATTGTACTGCCTAACTTACTTACAAAAAACTAGTCGCTTACTCTATCTTGCGTAACTTTGAGCACAGAATATATAATAGTATACATCTTTGAGTACAAACTAGAGTAAATAGCAAACACAATGTAAAGATTTCTATAGAGGGTTTTTGTCCTCTTTTAAGTCTTCTGTCCGAGGCAAATTTTTCTTTTCGAATACATTGCACGATAGATAGGTATTCTTGCTTCACCTCTTCTATGTTCACAATAATAAACTATTTATAAATTCTTTTGAATTGATAGTGGTGGTGGTGTATCATCAAATAAACGGTAAAATAACAATAATTTATTTTAGACAAAATGACGCTATATTTTTTTGTGCTTCAAACGTAAACATCAATTCTATTTTATATCGCTACGTTGACACCTCGTATAACGATACCGGCTTTAACGTCGTGAGGTCATCTCCATTCTTTTTGTTGGCACTTGGCACTGTACTACCACGAATACTATTTACTATTCTGCTATTTGTATTCAATGTGAACTGTTTTCGTGACATCCTGCTAAGCTTCTTGTTCAGCCTTATCTGTTGGATTAGGGTTTTTATCATACTTCATTATGTCGTGAGGATAAAGTCAGGTTAATCTCGTAATTGGGAACTATGATCTCGCAGTTTTTTTAGATTAAATATGTAAACTGATCAGATTTGGTACATTAATGTCGGAAGACGAATAGGGAAGAGTGGCGCACTTTAATGTCGGAGGCCAAGATCCACTTCGGGTCGCTGACCCAGCGTAACTAGTAAGTAAGTAAGTAAGTTTGTAAACTTTGTAATACTTATAAAAGTAATTAAAATATTCGACACATAACCTATTATATCAAATACGTTTAATATTTTAAGACATTATAGAAAATACAAAACAAACTATAGGCAAAAGAGAAGATAAAATCCGGTAAAGCACACGTTGATGTCTTTTGTATCAAAATTAAGAACGATATCGATTGTATACCGTCGAGGTTGAGATAATGTTGCTCGCCAATAGAATACATTCTTTCTTTGTACCGGTTTAAATTAAAGCTAAGTATTTTTGACACCTAAATTCTTAAGACATTCTTAAGACATAAGAATGTCTATCAAGAATAGAATAAGACATTTTTAAATTAATATTTTTTTTTTATTCATAAAATATTTTTACTAATACAAAACAAACTATTACTGAGAAGATAAAAATATGGTAAATCACGCGTTGATATCTTTTGTATCAAAATTAAGAACGATATCGATTGTATACCGTCGAGGTTGAGATAATGTTGCTCGCCAATAGAATACATTGTTTATTTGTACCGTACCATTATTGGGTTAATTTTGCATATGTAAATCAAGTTGGTATTAACGTGTTAGTACGGAGAAAATGGTATTTATTGTGATATGTGTAATATTTTTTGTAGATTGTGTAAGGATAAGAATAATCTTTCATAGATAAGTTTGTTCACTACAATAAAACAACACCTGAGGCAAATATTACATATTTTACTCTAGAAATACATCCAAGAGGTTTATGTAAATCGTCAAATACTTATAAGCATATTATGTCACATAAATTGGATTAAACGATTTTAGCACTAATGAGTTCTAGTTTAAAAACCTTGAATATTTAATTATGTTTTACGCTACGTGCTGTAAAAAAAGATGTCTCGCTACATATTGTAAATATGATTAAATTAATTTCATGCAATAGTAATAAAATTTATACGTGACGACCACCTGTACCAAAATGGTGTCTTAGTACCCTATAATAAAACCATAATAATATCCTTTTCGATGGGCTGATGGTCAGGTCATCCTTTGCTTGACCTTTTTATAAATGTACAGATTATTGGTTTATCTGCCTTAATCATTTATTTTACCCTTTTTAGCCTGGCAATTTTTCTTTAAATTATTACAGTAACATAGAATGTATCAGCTGATTTTCGTCCTAGGTATACTGTGGTAGGTAATTAAGGGCCCACTTGTCTCTTTCTTTGTGAAATGACTCAGTTAATATTTGTAAGACGTGGTTAGGGAAGACGAATTTTATTTTTAGCAAATTCGTTGTTGCAATGAGAGAACAGAAAAGGACGGCAACAATTTTAGTCAAGATTTAGTTAAGTCGTGCCCTCAATGAATCGATAGCATTATATCGATCTCGTTCTGTCTATCCAAAGACAATTTTACAGGATTTTTCCTTCAACTTATTTATGACCTTGTAATCAAATGATTATCAAACCTACTATAACTTATCAACCTATGTATATTCATCAAATAGTTCTTTAATGGAGTCCATCCGGAGACGGTTGCATATTAATAACTGGTAACATAGTCTAAATACTTGACATACTTTTCTTACAATTAATATGCTTCAATAAATATCAATCAAAGCAAAGTGGAATAAAATGACCGTCAATCCTGAAACTTTACTTTACACAATAACAACTACCTAACTAACCTTTACAGTTTATTTAGAAGAAAAAAAATGTTTTATTTTTATTTTTCATATGTTATGATCATCATCATCATCATCAGCCACAACAGTCCACTGCTGGACATGGGCCTCCCCAAAATCGGGGGTATATGCCATACTCACCACGCTTGGCAGGCGGGTTGGTGAGCGCAGGAGAAGTTTTCCATTCACAGGGAACGCTGCTGCCCATTCCCTGGATTTATCCTTTAGTCGCCTTTTACGACACCCGCAGGAAGTGATGGGGTGATGCTATTCTAACCCAGCACCATACGATTATTTTGGTATTTATGTATTTTACTATTAGGAGTTTAATAAAATTGCCCTCAGTGGAGGCAATTCGTATGTGCACAAAATTAGATATCTTGAATAAAATCTTTACCTGTAATTTTTTATCATTAAAGAACAAAAAGGGATGGCAACAATTTTAGTCAAGATTTAGTTAAGTCCTTTACTCAAGGAATCGGTACTAATACCTACAATAACTTATGTTATTGAATTGACAGGCTGGAAAATAAAATTATAATATAAAAGTATTCGTTAACCAAATATAAATTAACTACTGCACGTCTTTTTTGTTGTTGTTAACAAAATAGAAATACATAAATGCTAATAACATAGCTATCGATGATAATAATAGGTTTTAAGCCGTCCAGCGCGATCAAGTGGAAAAACATTTTGCTGTCAAAACAGATAAGTTGCAATAGACGGTGTGTGTATGGTGTGTCTTGGGTATGGTGTATGGTGAATGGTTCTCACGACAATTTAGAAAAATAATTGAAAATACGTCGACAAGTCACGCGAGCGTTTCTATGTCACCATAGTGGTGTCTATCTTCGTTGAAATCAAGGCCAAATTGTCAACACAAAAATATATTTTGTTTGGAAATATTGATGATTGGCGATTTCGTAACATAAAGAGAGGATTTTCCATATTTGATTGTGATTGGTAATAATTTTCCAGTAGAAAAAAAACATGTCTCTTGAGAGCTGATTTTTTTCTTGATGATTGTCATTGTTTAAACTTCTATGATCTTACAACTAGGATCAACAATTGAGAAAACTACTAAGGAACTAAAATCCATCCCCTCTGTAATTTAAGAAACCATTATATTATTTATAACCATAATAAAGTACGTCTTTATCTATGAAATATGCATTTTAATTAGTTTTGAAATAATTAATTAACATTTTTAATATTCATATTTTGTAGCAATCTTTGGGTTTAACGGGCCTTGTACGAAAGTGGAGTTTACAGAGATGTGTTTCCTTTTACCATGTCTGCACTGGGTGGTGTAAGGGACAGCTTAACGCAAACTGAGGCCCGTATTTATAATCAGCTCTCAAGAGTGACAGCGAGTTTGAGTCCGTATCAGAAATGTCATTTCAGTACAAAGCGATCTGTCAAATCCATACTTACTATTGCTCTCAATCTTGAGATAGCTTTATAAATACGAGCCTAAGTCAACAAAACTGAACAACTTTCACCGGGATATTCTTTCAGGAAATATAAAATTGGTTTTCCCATAAAAAATGTCTTATGAAGGTGAACATTTTGTATGCGAAAGTCAAAAATTGTTTTCATTTCCTGAAAGATTTTCTCGGTGAAAATTATTCAGTTTCATGGATTTAGCAACCCCTATCAGTGTGCGAAAGTACAGTTAGGCCCGTATTTATAATCAGCTCTCAAGAGTGACAGCGAGTTTGAGTTCGTATCAGAAATGTCATTCCAGTACAAAATTACCTGTCAAATCCGCACTCAATATTGCTCTCAATCTTGAGATCGCTTTATAAATACAAGCCTTAGTCTTGAAAGGTTAATATCATTCCTGAAGAAAACCGGTCACAAAACACACTATGTAGCCTTAAGCCTGCTACGCACTGTGCCGCATGCCGCGAGAGGCCGCGCGGGCTAAGGTTATTTCTTTAGCGCTTGGAGTTAAGGTCGAGTTACGTGCGGGCCGCGCGTTTCTGCGGCTTGTGCCGCCGGCATGCCGGCGGGCGGTGTGTAGCAGCCTTAACATGTGCATAATAGTTTATGTAGAGTGCAGTCGCTTTAATCTTGTAATTTATCATGACTCTTTTCAATTCTAGAAATCTTTACTCAACAGCCTAGTAAGTATTTTTATAGCGTTCATTTTAAATACTTAATAAACATTTCTTTTTTCTCATTTTGCAGAAGAAAAGTCTAGACTTCCATAATTCCATAGCCTAAGCAACGAGACCATAAAACACAGCCCACACTGTCCATGACACATACAGAAAGTAAAAGGCATGAAAGTGAGAGTACTCCTGGTTCACAGGCTGGTACAAAAAAGGATCCGCCTGCTTTCCGTGCGATAATATAGCGAGTGTAGTGTAATGACGTAATGCGCGCGCGCATACGGGTCTTGGGCAACCGTCGCTTGGTGGAGAACTACTCTTTGGAAACTGATAATCTCATGCTTGTTCATTATTTAAATAGTTTGTTGTAATGTAAACTATAGAAAATAATGGGCAATCGGTGGGACAGCGTCTGATTAGTCAAAGACATTAAACGACGCCGAAAGAAAAAGTGACTTCTCCATACAAAATGACCACCTTCAAGGGAAATCCAAATTAATTTATATAATTTATATAATTTTCAAACATAATTTCTTTGTAAAAATCATTCAGTTTCCTTGATTGAGCAACTCAGTTTGCGGGATGTACAAAGAAATTATTGGAGGACTGTTTATTTCTAAAAACATAATCTTCTAGTTCTAGCAGATAGATATAATAATAATGAGGCCCGTATTTATGAAGCGATCTCAAGATTGAGAGCAATATTAAGTATGGGTTTGACAGGCTGTTTTGTACTGAAATTACATTTCTGATACGAACTTAAACTCGCTGTCACTCTTGAGAGCTGATTATAAATACGGGCCGAGTGGTAGAAAATGGGTTCCTCTACGATGAAGGGATAGGTTGTTGGACCTGTCTAAACGTACGTAGTGGTTCTAATCAGCTGTTTGCAAACTCTTACAACAGGTTTATGTAGATCAGCCTACTTGTCCCGTTAAATCTTGATTGATATGATAACGTTTGATTATTTGCGTAACGAATGTAAACAAAAAAAATTGCTGACCCAACTCTAGGGCTACACATGAAACTAAACAAAATTTCCCAAGGAACATACATCACGCCTGTATCCCTAATGGGGTAGGCAGAGCAAAAACGACCTAAACATAGGTTGTTCCGCCATGTCTGACAAGTTTCGAGGGCTAATACAGATGATGATTATGTATATTGCTATAGTGACGGGTTGTCAGCCCATCGCCTAAATTGCAATACACTGAAACCCTCGATTCCCTTAGCTGATTTTTACAGCATGCACGGGAGGAGATGCAGCTGGCACATTCTACGTTTTTCTATCACTCCCAGTCCAGCATGGAAGCAAGGAAATTAGGTCGAAATATTAGACAGACAGTAGACAAGAATAATTTTATGTTGGGAAATGGTTCATCATCCCGCATATTCTGATCCAAAAAACAACAATGACTCCGATTGCAAAACGCTGCAGATTATGGTGCGCAAGAGTTTGCGGCTTCTTTCCAAAACGGATATTAACTCAATTATCGATCGGTTACGGACGATCGACGTCGTCTATCACGTGATTTGATGTTACTGACTTCAGATAAAAAACTTGGGTTTGGCGTCAAATTGTTTGGTAAAAATAGAATCGATGTTGCACTTATTACTTTAACTGGTGGATTGGGGTGCACAGGGTGAGATATTCAAAGAAAAACTGCCGTAGGTAGGTATGTATAAGTTTAATGTCAAATACCTCTTAAATAGGAAGAAGTGCACTACTTGTAACATTTATTGTCTCATACGCGTAGATCATGACTAATACCATGTACTATTTTTAATGATTTTAAAACTGTTTATAAAAAAAATGTTTTACTTCGTAAGTATGTCATGTTAAGGTATGTCACTAGGGTAGCACTTACACAATATGTGTTTACTAACACCAATAGACGTCTTCACACTATTATGGAGGTACGAAAAAGCGCAAGTGCCTCTTAAATGTCTGGCAAACACGATTTTCTCGGCCCGTGTCATAATCCAACCAAATTCGAGACGGTATCGGCGGAGACAAGTAAAGGTTTATGACCACTGAAAATAATTTAGTTTTAGTTTTAGATACCTAGGTAAATAAAAACCAACAAATGGAGCTGGGTTCACTTCTACAGTTGTTTCTTTTTAACAAAGAACACATTGGGAAGGATTTACGTTTTTTTTTAGTTTTTTTTGTTATTGTTATAATTTTTGCATCTTAAGTATTCAAATAGGACGGATTTGGTGACGCAACTAGAGAAAAAATAGCCACATGTCTATGATCATCTTACTGAAATGTGCTAAGCAAGCTAGAAACAAAAACCTCAAATCATTATCTCGGACCCACGATATCCGGGTTTAAACCCTAAGGTCACTGAACCACTTAGAGCCCAGAGGCAGTTTGACCTATAAACAGCACAAAGAACTGGGTCATATCTATTGTGATCACAGACCGTACACTACAGTTTCCTACTTAAATATTGGATAAAGTAAGTAGGTAAGTAAGAAGTAATTCTTTATTGCACACAAAAAACATATACTACCCAAAATTTAACAATAATGTGAGCAAAGGTGGTCTTATCGCTTAGAGCGATTCTATCAGTCAACCTTTGAGGAGATGAGTATTGAAACAGAGTAAACTACTGACTTAAGAATTTCCCACCCAGTGGACTCTTACCTTAAATATCGGATAAAGTGGCGTTGTGACTCGGTGAGGCAACCAATGGAGCTGGCGTTGCAAAACCCAGCTGTCGGGGAGCTGGTTACCTAACCTCCACAATGCTGGTTGCCGTGTGATATTTACCACGGGGGAATCCGCCATGTTTACTGGAAAATTTATGCTCTGCGTGTCTATATACCTATATGGTATCTTCGTTGCGCGACTCACGTGCTGAGACTTTTATTATTAAGATTAAAATTCTAGGTTAAACTAAACTAAAAACTATATTCCCTCCCGGGTAGGCAGAGCGTCAACAGCCTAACAAAAAGCGTGAATTCTATATATTTGCCGATGGTGTTACAAAACCCAGCTGTCGGGGAGCTGGTTACCTAACCTCCACACCTGATAACCTGCTGGTTGCCGTGTGATATTTAACACAGGGAATCCGCCATGTTTACCTACTGGAAAATTTATGCTCTGCGTGGGGTATCTTTGTTTTTGGTTATGTTACGCTACTTGCGTATAAAACATGCTAAAAGTATTATTGTCTTTGAAATGTGATTTTATAACTAAACTCAAACAGTAAATTACAGCGATATTCCCTCCCGGGTAGGCAGATGCTGGGTAGAGCATCTCATGAGCATTATTAACGATATAATTAATGAAATGCCTCTACAAAACAAACACTACTGGGGTCAAAATTAGTAAATCTTTATAAGATCCATGCAACGAGTAATTATATAAACTTATAAAATCGTTTGTCCTTACTGACTGACTGATTCATCAACGCAGAGCCCAAACTACAAAAGCTAGAATCGTGAAACTTGGAGAGCAAGTTCCTTTTATAAATAAATATTTCTGAAAATGTCAGTTAGGCAGTATGGAAATGAAATCTAATTTATTTAACTAGTTCAACATTCAATGTCACCAATCATTATAAACTGACAGTGGTTAAGATTGACCTCAGATAAGAGTTTGCAAACCTCAAGGTCATTATTACGTTTGTTTTCGTTTGATTGAATGTTTAATAGAATAGGGTTTAATGACAATAATACTTAATATCAAAAGACCGCAGAGGAATAAATATTTCATTGCTAAAGATTATTTAAACGATAATTTTTTTGGCCTTTTTCATATAAACGTCTTCCATTGTCATAAAAATAATAACAATCGACACTAAACCAAATGTACACACACTAAATTAAATATATCTGAGGAACTCGTAACAGTTTGTTAAAATTAGTTACGTTACTGTTACAACAAATAACTCTCAAAATAACCGTTTAAATTTAAAACAATGATTGTCCGTTTCAAAAGTCGTGGCCACCCAAAGTCACGACCACTTTAGGAAGCAATTACAGGCCAATCAACTCATTCCCCCATTATCGACACCGGTTATAGAATAAAAAAAAGGTCTATTAAATCCATAGATTAAATCTCATTACACAAAGAACGGAAATGCCTTCGGAAGCTGAGTTTTTTTGCTGGATTCAATCGTGAGTTTTGTATACTATTTGTGTATTAGATTTAAATTGAATATAATAACTGGTGTACTTACAATTTTACATACATGCATAGTATAGTCACGCCTTTATCCATATATGGGGGTAGGTAGAGCGTGGGCCACGTCTGACAAATATTGAGATATAGGGCAGCCCACCGCCTAAATACAATACATTGGCACCCTCCCTTTGCTGACTTCTACAGCATATCTGGGAGGAAAAGCAGCGGCCATATTCTATGTTTTTATCGCTCCTAGTCCAGCATGCAAGAAAAACATAAGATATAGGAAAATGCCCGTAAAGAAAAGCAACAGTAGTTTATTCTCTATGGAAGAACTAACCTACAATTCATAACTATTATTTAACTACTAACACTAAAATTACCGTTAAAATGTTTTGAAATCAAAGATTGTGTATTGTAATTATCTTGTACGATGGTGTTACCGTGTGAACATACAAACGTTCCATACAAATTATGGCTCAGTTTTATCGATAATCGTTGCGATAGCACAACACTATTATACATTACCATTCATATGAATAGGCCGTAAAATTGTTGCACAAACTCTACAATATATGGGAATTAATATCTTAGAAGGTGAATCTTACTGTAAGAAGTAGATAAAATAATTGAATTAATGATTCTCATCCCAGTCATACTTTATATTTAATACGTATTAATAAATCGGCTCTTGAGAATAACAGCGAGTTTGAGTTCGTATCAGAAATGTTATTTCAGTACAAAACGGCCTGTCAAATCCATACTTAATATTTCTCAATCTTGAGATCGCTTCATAAATACGAGCCTAAAAACCAGTATGAAGAACTCGAGGATTTTAATGTTTAGCGATTTAGGTAGGTACTTATGGCATCCATCTCTACACCAATGCATCCCATCAGAAATGGCCAGGGAGGAATAAACGACCTATATATTTTTCAGATGTAGTGAAAACGGTTTTTTATAAAGTCGTCTACCTCCTGCCTACCCCGTAAGGAATAAGGCATGATTTTATGTTTATTACCTTAGCTAGATCTTCAGTGTAGACGCAGGTGGTCATTGTAAGTGTGGGAAAATCTCCTCCTATAGAAAATTGTCTAGAATTCACTTTGTTCACTGATTGACGGTTTGTATAACTATACAACGTTCGGAGAAATTCACTAATTAGCTCACTTGATGAACTGACATGCCGTGGTGTAGATAACAAATTATAAAATCTTGTTGGCACCTTGTCATGATGATGATGATATGGAGAAGTTTGAAAGAAGACGACTACAGCACCTGTGACGGGAATCCAAGTACGGGATGCATCGGAATGAAGAATTTTGAATTAGTTCACACCGGGTATCTAGCGATGCAGCGCGCATTTTTCAGGACCGTGATACAATATTGATTTTTTAACTTTACTATGCAAAAAGATAGACAAGCAGGCTGATGCATCTTCAAGCAGCTTCGCACTGCGTCGGTGTGAACTGACCCTTAGCAGATTAAGCCTATAAAAACCATCTATTCGTTCTATCACTATCATAAACAAACCCAACACACCATTTTTAAACGCAAGCGCATTATTATTACGGCCAATCTTAGGTAATAGCCGAACGCACGGATCGCATCATCTATTACATACACTTACAGCAGTTATGCTGTTTGCGCTTCCTTCCTAAAGTATTGCACAATGTGGTAACGTAAAAGAATGCGGTGAACGTGGTAATTTTCTTGTGTTCTTTTGTGAGCAAGCTCTTAACTTTACTCTAGACTATCTCAAAGACAGTGACCGATGGCTTAATGTGCTCTCCGAACCACGGAATATTTTTTCTTTCAGACAATCAGGTGATAAAGCCTGCATTGTCCTAACCAAAAACTCACAAAGTGATAAGACAATTATCAACTTTGCCCCCCCCCCCCTGGGAATCGAACCTAGGACCTCTAGATCAGGAGCCCATAGCTCAGACCACTAGAACACGTAGTCAGTTAGTCTAGCTAGACTATTGGTCTACGTTGGAGCGAGTTCTTTTGGTAGAGCGATGGAACAGTATTTTCAAGATGCAAATTCAAATCCTGCCTGCGGTTTTAATTTTTATATTTATTTTGCATTTATAAGGCTGTGATATTATTACGTATGTCTTCTAGATTGCGAAAGACAAAAGAAACAAAATAATGATTTGCTGTTCTTTGATTATATACGTAATCAATAAAAAAATAAAAGGCAGATTATAATAGTAAAGGATATAAGGTAGTAACACCACTATGGATGACGAAATAAAGAAAGTGCCCAGATACCTCGAAATCACAGTTTAAAAAGCCACGCCCAAAAACGTTCTTAGAACATCTCCAGAACCCAACATAATAATAATAATAACGAAATAACGAGAACGCCCATAAATTGTGAATTATCGTTATTATCTGTAATAGCGTTGCATAACGTTTAATAACGTTAGCTGGGGAAAGAAGAATAGGTATTTTTATTAGATAGACAAAATTCAGTTTGTATACGTTTAAGATTAAAAATTTGATCCTAAAATTTTCATAACGTCGTCTGACAAATATTGAATTGAGGGTACATTAAGATGTGCATCGCACAGGTTAAATTACATCCCATCCCTTAAATTACAATCTTCTGTAATGTAACACTCGAATCCTTTTGCTGACTTTATAGCATGCCCGGGAGGAGAAGCAGCTGGCATATTCAAGTGATAAAAAATTAATAACCCGCTAACGCTCTACCCAACCTATAAGAGATATTATGCGTGATTTTATGTATAAGTATGCGTAATTTAAAATAACGGTTATTTACGCTTCTTCCACTCGGAGTGATAGAAAAACATAGAATGTGCCAGCTGCATCTCCTCCCGGGCATGCTGTAAAAATCAGCTAAGGGATATGAGGGTTTCAGTATTGTAATTTAGACGATGGGCTGATAACCTGGCACTATAGCAAATACAGATCCATCTGAAATAACCCTCAAAATTTGTCAGACGTGGCGAAACGACCTTTGTTTGGGTCGTTAACGCTCTGCCTACCCCATTAGGGATAAAGGCGAGATTATATGTATGCACGTATGTATATGTTATTTACGCGGCCATATCCACAGTTTCTCACGCGTAACCTCGTGGAAACAACTATTTTTAACGTTTTATCTGCGATTTTAGCTAATGGTAACTATTACACGTAATAGCAGTGATTCTGACCCGATGCATACTGAAGGCTGTATGGGCTATTAGACATTTGCCTTGTTACTATTATATATTCTGAGGATTTACACCTAAACCGTGGGTCTGAATCAATCGTGCCAAGAATCGTTAGAGTTTAAAGGTTAGAGTGCATTTTAATTTGATTAGATTTACCAATAAATTTAATAGATCTAATTTTAATTAAATTAGAGAGTGACGTCTAAAATTGTCTAGACGTCAGCTCAAAATTAATTTAAGTTCGGATGCCCACTTAATCACTAAATCTTGACAAAAATTGTCACCTGTCATTTATATATCATGAGAAAACAGAAAGGGATTGCAACAATTTTAGTTAAGATTTAGTTATGTAAGTGGTGCTATCTCCGAGTCGACAGTATGCGGTCCATTTTTCGATTTATCTGAAAGGTAACGCTCTTGACTGTAATTAAAAAACAACGTGAAAGATTACACGTCCACATACCTACCTCAAACATACACCGAGCATGTGTTTTACGCAACGTAGGAGTGGACAGCATACTACACCGAACCCACGGCACCGACTACGTTATGTAACGTCGTGTTTTCGATTTCGTCCGTCCTCTCCGCCGCCGGTATGGCAAGCAGCCGCGGGCAGATTCGCTTTCGTTCGACAAGGTTTGAAGAGCTTTTTGTGTTATTTGTTTCTTTAGCTAATTTTAAACTCACCAAACCGTTGTGTGGGGTGAATATTAATGAAATGTAATGTATTTGAAAATAGTTTATAAAGCTTTGGTAAATGTTATAAATTGAATAAATTGAAATTGAAATTGCACTAAAATTGAAATTGAGATGAGAACTATCCATGAAACTCAGCAATTTTACAGGTTAAATATAAAAATTGGCCTTTCCATACAAAATGACTCCAACCTCTGACACCATTTTTGGGAGAGCCAATATTTTTTCATATTTCGACCTGTTTTTGAGATAGTTACTCAGTTTCATGGGTAGGTTTATACCTTAAAGTATGATTGCAATTATTTACGGTATAGCTACCTCTACCTACATAGGCTTTTTATAGCCGGTGATGTCGGTTAGGTAAGAACGCAACTTAACCGATGGGGAGTAACCATATATTACTGACGTTTTTACTGGTGATATGATAAAAATCTTTCAGAAAGTACCTACGCTTCCATACATGACAAATTAACTGATAGTACTGACAGGAATTTTTCTTTCTAGATTTCTTTTATATTTCTTAGGGAAAGTTGTTTATTATCATGAAGCAAATACCTAATTATGAAATTTCGGTAGTAAAAAGTCACTCTATATAAAATAAAGTGATTAAATATATTGCATGTTTAATTCAAACATTAAAAGTGTTGCCATACGATATCGTAAAATGCAAGTTTAATTATCGTCTGTTCTTTTTTTATAAAATATATTAGTCAATATTGCCATTAATATTGTTTTCTCAACAGGCCATAAAATACACTTTTATATCAAAAAGCTCAAACAATAACCATTCAATCAAAACAAATTCATCTTCACGCAACATCGACATCGACATGACATGCGCTACCGAATTTCCACACTCGATCATAAACATTGCAGTCACGCATTATCCATTACCTCTTCTTCACTTGTAACAGTGAGCTATATTGTACAGTAGCCCGTGTTGCATAACGTGCGAATTCTTGGCGCCACGCGGCCCTCATTCTAATCGCGACCTGCATAGGGCGACGATAACTTTACGCAATATAAACGTATTGATGTCTTTCGATGGTTCGAATCTTTAGCCTCTTAAGGCTCATTGGCCTATTTTAAAGACGTTTTATATGTTTATTTATGAATCGAATGTTTGAGTAATTATCTATTTTTAATCGGGACATGCAGCAGTTGTATTTCTGAACTCCGAAGTATTGTAGAGCCCTTGTTTTGAAGAGACAAGGTCAATGTCCGCCCAGAATATTTTACTTCAAACGGATCATAGGCATATTTAAACAGCTCTTAATTTGACAGCCTTTATACTCGTAAGTAGAATGCAAAAAATTACATTTTTTATATGAGCTGTCAGATTTCATCCATCATAATATCATCAAGCTCTTCGCCTTCCCTTATAATATGGGAGTACTTTAAAAAAAAATATGTACCTAGTAACCCTGCTAATTAGTAATATTTTTATTAATTTCAAATCTGCATTAAAATATAAAATTAAAACTTACCTGAAAAACATCATATTGTCATCGAATGATTTTATTCACACAAAATGATGTTTTGAATAAGAATGGGAACAATCAATGATGTAAACGTGTAAGCTTTTAAATATAAAATTAATATCTCAAGTGAGAACTTGAGAATTTGTGAATTATTTTATTACACTTGGAAAAATAAAAAAAACACGTTGCAGTCTGATAGTTTTTTCTTTTGCTTATAAAGCTTTCCTAATAATGAAAGTCATCAGGTGCATAATATTTTATATTATTTACTCTGTAATAATATTTTTATGAAAAACATGTGGTCTAGGTATCTGACTAATTAATAATTCATTGTTGAACGAGGAACTATAAGTACAGTATGTTTACACAGTCTTATCACAACCCATTGTTTTGACTTCTTATTTGTTTACATAAAAGGATATTACATAGGTATATAGTTTACATAATTTTATTTAAAACAGTAAAGTCAATAGTGTCTTTGTACAGAATACAATAGATACATTTTGCACAAAATGTACCCATATTATATTGTCTTTGATTTTGTATTTTAATGTATTGTCACAATAACAAGTACATTGTCTATAGTGCAATAAATTGTAGACAAATAATACTTATGAAGTCAAAACGATACAGTTACTGTCATTTAGATTTGCACAATTAGTTTAAAGACACTAAAAATTTTAATCAATGCTTTATTTGTTTTTTTTTTTGTTAGGTATTGTACTGGGTTTTGCCTGACTTTGGATGGCCAGAGGTGACTGATACTGACATGGTTGACGGTAGAGCAAGTGTACCTAGGCCCGTATTTATAATCAGCTCTCAAGAGTGACAGCGAGTTTGAGTTCGTATCAGAAATGTCATTTCAGTACAAAACGACCTGTCAAATCCATACTTAATATTGCTCTCAATCTTGAGATCGCTTTATAATACGAGCCTTAGACACCTAAAAATACATTTTCCAATTTGAGAGAGTCATAATTATAAGCTAAGCATTCTCTTGTAGAATTTAGCACCACTTTAGGGGGCAAATAGAAGTGAACGGACTTCAATTTATTTTATTATATTATCCAGGGAATGGGCAGCAGCGTTCCCTGTGAATGGAAAACTTCTACTGCGCTCACCAACCCGCCTGCCAAGCGTGGTGAGTAGACGACTTCCAACTAGGAAGCTGATAAACTCATATCAGAGATCTAATGAGCCCTTTAAATATGTTAAAACTGGCTCATTATTCAAATACAGAGGTCGCTAGTTGTGCAACTATTTCCAAGCGAGTTTGTTAGTTAAATACAATGGGATTCTCAGTATACTTAATATTAATAGGGGTTTTACTAGTTGCATTGGTATAGATACGTACAGTAGTAGTATAAGATGATTCTTTGATAGTATGGTGTAGCAATAAGGATAATCTTACTGCTTATGTCAGTTTATAATTTTTGCAACCATATCTTTAAATGTTTGTATGCGATAAAATAGCTAGAATGTACCAGATAAAGCTTCACAATATTATGTGATAGTTACTAAAGAGGTGTGTGGTAATATTAGACCATTTTCATCCCTTTGAGTGTTTATGATCTACTCGTCATCTCTACTGATCTAGACTAGAGTCAAGAACAAAAAAAAAAAAAACAACTGTCTATGTCTAGCCATGCCAGCCTGGTGACAGACAGATATAATAGACGGACAGACGGACGAACGGATAGTGGAAGTAATTAGGTCCTGCTTTTTACCCTTTGCGTACGGAACCCTAAAAAACTGCATACAGATATATCGTTTAGTTACGCTTTTAAAAATCAACAAACAATTATTAATTTAGGTAAAGGGTTCATAATTTGAATTAAAATTATAAAATATCATCGGATTTTCCTCAATTTGGTCATGGACGCAACTCTGTGCCCAATTATTCAAATGAGTCGACTCACTAAGTCACATGATTCTAAACGCATCTGTATGTGTTAAACAATTCTGAGAAATAGGGCCTTGACACCATTCCGATTTGTGAACTTGAATTTTGATAAGTTTTTTTAGTTGGTGTTGAACTAAACTTAAAGCAAGCTTAAGCTGTTTGTTTTCTTTTATCTGGAGTTAAACCAGATGTTATTGAATAGGTTTGAGCAATAAGCATGCGTAAGTTATTATGAGAAAAAAAGATAATCTTTAGGATTTTTAGAAACAATTCATACTACATTCTTTCCAATTATGGCAAACAACTAAGGAGGATGAATCCCATATAATGCATGAGTAATTCCATGACCCAGTACCACACATGTAGGTATCATAATACCATTATGTCATAAATGAAACAGATTGAAGTTAGATTAGGTACCTATATGGGACTGATCGGTTAAGACGGTGGTCCCGGTTAATATCGTAGATATTAGTCGTTAAGCCAGATCAGAGGACATTGCTAAGCATTGGCGGCTTGAAAACACTGACAGCTAGGTAGGCCACTAACCCGGAAATAGCCTAATCTAGGATTGGGTCTGGTTACCCTTCTGGGTTGCGGAGGTCAAATGGCAGTCGCTCTGTGTCAAAACCAGTACCCTCGTTCAATCCCCTAGATTAGGTAGCCGACCCCGTGAGATACGGGGTAAGGCTAGGGAGATGATGATGGGACTGATACTACCTAGTTTCCAGTTTATTATTATCGAATGAACGAAGACTCTCCACAAAAACAACAAGCGCCAAAAAGAAGAACACGGAAGACGAATCTTCTATTCTAGTGGTAGAAAGAGGAAAGTTTTGTATTGTTATCTCATAATCATCAGCTCATAGAGGGGACACGATCCTTTCCTGAATTAGGGTGCCCGGGCCTGAGCCGATTACGTGGACCCAGTACTGCTTGGCCGACTTCACACAGACACTTTGAATATATTCTTAGGCTTCCTCGCGATGTTTTCCTTCACAGTAAAAGAGTCCAATAAACGTATACATTATGCGAAAAATAGATTGGCATAGGAGGCTATACTGACTTCTAAAAAGTTTTTCACCATACCAAACCTACATTGCCCAGAACAAAAGTAGCTGGCAAATTCTGGAGAAGCTACTGAAACCAGAATCAATTTTGTGTCACTGAATTACTAAGCCATCGTGGTAAGTAACTAAAGCTCATAAAACCTCGAAACCACGTGTTAAAAACTAGTTATGTCATAATAAATAGAACTCTACCTAAACTATTTCTCGCACACTTATTTCCTGCTTCCATGCTGGACTGGGAGTGATAGAAAAACGTAGAATATGCCAGCTGCATCTCCTCCAGTGCATGCTGTAAAAATCAGCTAAGAGAATCGAGGGTTTCAGTGTATTGCAATTTAGGCGATGGGCTGACAACCCGTCACTATAGCAATATACATAATCATCATCTGTATTAGCCCTCGAAACTTGTCAGACGTGGCCGAACAACCTATGTTTAGGTCGTTTTTGCTCTGCCTACCCCATTAGGGATACAGGCGTGATTTTATGTTTGTATGTATGTATGTTATTTCCTGCCTCTAAAGCTGGTCTTGGGCACACGGAATTGACAATTATAATATAGTGTTTAGTTGCTAAAATGGCCATGAGCAAGGAAAGTTACCACTCTATGCAGATTTTTTACAAGTCACGATATAACAAAGATGGTAATCTTAATCTCAAGAGCTATGAGGAAAAATGTATGGAACAAGACAAATTGTTACAGTAAAAGTGAATTTGACTATGTCTTTTGTCTGAGAGTGAATTTTGAAAGGTTTCTTAAGTTAATATCGTATAGAATCTTTCCGCTAGGTAGCTTTGTTCCAGTATTTTTTTTAATTCAGTTTTATTTTTGGTCACTAGCTTAGCGTGAAAGGAAAATAGAATTGCTTAACTTGATTCATACAGGGTGTAAAAAAAGTACTGCGTTCCTTTAAATCAACACAACTACTGATGATAACAAACAACTTTCCCAAAGCACAAAAATTTTAGCTCGAAAAACAATTTTGCATTTTCCATTCAAAGATGCTCTCCGGGATTTGCAGTTTTGTATGGACAAGGCAAAATTTTATTTCGAGTTAAAATTTTTGTGCTTTGCGAAAGTTGTTTGTTATTATCGGAAGAACATGTGGTTTAAAGGAACGTAGTACTTTTTTTACATCCTGTATATTTGACTGATTATAGAGATTTGATTGTTAGGTAATCAAATTAATAGGTAGGTACTTATTAATTAGATATTCTTGGTTTTTTTGTTGTTAAGAACTAAATTTTGTATCCTACGTTAAAACTAAGCTGTATGAATAAAAAAATATTCAAACATGGATCTGCGATCTGACTGCGTATAAATTATTTATAATCAAATTCTTGTATATCTTTTGTAAGAATCTTGTTTCGTTAGATTATATAATGGCACAAATAGTATTTGTTCCATCATAAATCCGTCTATTATTATTATTTAACAACATGTTTTACTATAAACCAGTTTTATTTATATTTTTGGACAGTTGTTTTCTACGGCGATGGACGATTGTTAAATTTGGGTGTTTAACCAGGAAGTAGCCTAATTTACCAGTTATTACTTATAGGTAAAGCAAAGGTAAACTACATTCACGATACTAGATGCCACAATTAATGTGTGTCCATTTTTAAGCCTATAAATTCTAAGTTTAATTATGCATAATGACAACACGTACAATAGAATCCTCCGACTGTTTCGCAAACTACGACTCTTCTTAGAATTCTTTAGCGAAGACGATTAAGTTCGTTAAAAGATGTCTTTGAACTACAGTTCATTTTGTAGCCATTATTTGAATAAGAATAAGACTTAAAGTTGAACCTAAGACAGCATCTGGCATTGTCCTACATTTCGTAGACACGAGGAATTTGCTAGTTTAAACTTAGTCGAGGACAAAGCACAAATAAATACACGTTGCTAAACTAAAAGTTCAACATCTTACAGTCATGACTCTAGCAAAAAGAATGAGGTTTCTTACCTACTTAATTAAAACGAGTGAGGTAAACAATCTAATTGTCTAAAAATGCAAAAACTTACGCTTTAACAGTTCCCATGTTGCTGGCTGACAATAGGCACCTCAACAAAAAGTCACTCAGAAAAACATTTAATTAGAAACAAATAAACGAGCACGTTAGAGACTAGTTTGAATTTGGAAGCACTGAAACTTTTTTGATTTTGGAACGCGGGACCGGTGACGCGCGTCGCTCGCGTGCGGACGTGCTGGAGAGCCGGCGGTGGCGGAGTGGATTAAACTGAGCGTGGATTGAGGCTGGGAGCTCGCGACCCCTCGGCTCTCTGCTCGCGTACTGGCTGGTTACAACTGCCGCAGCCGCAGCCGCCCGAGAGAGAAAGTTGCCAGTTATCAAACTTCGCGGTTACGTTCGATGATGACGCTACCTTCCTCGGTTGCGTATTCGGTGACAAAAGTGTTATTTTCGCATCCCCCCCCCTCCCCCCCCGACTTGCGCGCTACTGACACGGTGACGGTGCAAATCGAGTCCTACTTTTGTCTCGGAAAGTGTCACGAGTTAATTATCTCATGGAAATGGAAACGATATTTAAGCTGTTCTTTTGTCTTCTCTACAAAATGGAACATAATTAGCCGCTGAACAAATGTAGAGTTAAAAAAAAGAATGCACCCGTGTCTGAAGTGAAACTTCTTTGATATTTCTGACATCGTAACGGGACAAACGTGACAATCCAAAATCGTCCCCGTTTGCCCGTGACGCGACCTTGACATTTTACTCTCAATGCGCCTAAAGAAGTTTCACTTCAAAAAGTAGAGTTTTGATTACCCATTTTATTTACTTGAAATTCTTTTTTTTATAAATGTTAGTACTAAAATATGATTTATATAAGGAAAATGTCATTCCGGGAATAAGATGCGCTACGTACCTAACCTTGAACTATGGAAGAAGCAACAATGTTTTCCCCGTATTGAGTCACCTTACTTTGAATGTATAATAATTTACACTATTTTATTTGTTCGTTATTAATTCAACCTTATGATTCCTAGAGAGGTAAAGGTGTTTAGATTTACATGTCTTTTTGATGACCTCATATCCAATATTATCATTAAATTCATTGCAAAGTGAAGGTTATCAGAGGAATCGGAAGGAACCTGAAGGAACCGACAAACCTGTCATTACAGCAATATACAGAGCGGAACGACTTTTGTTTGGGTTGTTGACACTACCTATCCCATGATGTGATGGCGTAATGGCGTGTGTGTGTGTGTGTGTGTGTGTGTGTGTGTGTGTGTGTGTATTTGCATATTTTTTGCGTAAACAAAACATACATACTGACATGTGTTCTGCGTAGCACTCTGGCTACGAATCTTTCCTTATTCCCTACTACGGCGTAGCCAGGATGCAGCAATCTGCTACGGCGTAGGCATAGTCCGAGATAATCCAGCTACGAAGCGGTTTAGGTTTTCGGTACGTTTGCTGAAGGTATTGAATGTGTATCATATTCATAAATTAATTAATTAATTTAAATTAATTAAAAATTTATTAATTACTTTACAGTTTGTAAATAAAAATAAGTTCCTATGAAGAATAAAAAGGGGCGTAACGTAAACGTCAAAAATAAATAGAACCAAGTCAAGCTAGAGCATAAACCTCTGTCAAATTTTAAGGAGAATTATGAGTTTATTAGATCGAACTATGTTTTTGCTGGCCATATTAATATGATAAGAGGATTAGTCTACTCGTACATACATAATTTATGTGATACTTTATCCTGGAAAAACCACTTTATCTTATCTCGCAGGACAAATATGACGAGTGAAAATATTTATTACTCCTTCACGCCAAAGCTGGACCCATCTCCAAATCAGCTGGATCATCCATCCAAAGATGGATCTTACTAAAAAAAATATATGGTAGTTTTTAACTTGGAATTAGCCTGGAATAGTTACCTATATGCTACTTCAGCCGCGGATAAAACATGGGGCGAATAGCAAGTTTGCTATAAAAAAATATCGAAGGCTTAAGTAGGTATATAGCATAAGTAAACTGAGGTGTATATAATTGATGTGTTGTGTAACACACGGGTTAAATATTTATTCGAGTGTGAGCGGTCACCATACGGCTTTCACTTTGCGAATAGCAAGTAAAGTCATGTGATAAGCTCGTATACGGAGCCTATGTAGGTGTAATTATTACATATATACATAAAATCACGCCTTTATCCCTAATGGGGTAGGCAGAGCAAAAACGAACTATATAAAGGTCGTTCCGCCACGTCTGACAAGTTTTGAGGGTTTTACGATAGATCTGTGTATTGCTGTAGTGATAGGTTGTCAACCCATCGCCTAAATTACAATATACTGAAACCCTCCAATCCCTTAACTGGTTTTTAATTTTTCAATTCCTTAGTTGGCAACCCGCATGTGACCACAAAAAATATTTAAGCAAGGCAACTTTGATATTAATTTTATGTACATTCTGTTTTTGATAGTAGTATGACATATGTATGACTAACTGTTTACTCATTGATTAGTTAAATTAACTTAACTAAATAAGTTGCTTAGGGGAAGTAAGTACCTATCTACCTAATTCCTTAGCTCTTTATGCCCCAGCTATAGGTATGTAAGTGGCGGTCCAAGCCCTGGCCACGTGCTACTTGACAAAATAGACAAAGATATTCCCGTAAATAGACGCTAAGGAATAAAACTTATAAAATCAGTGTTATGATTATGCAGTCAGACAAAAACTAGGGCCCGTATTTATAATCAGCTCTCAAGAGTGACAGCGAGTTTGAGTTCGTATTAGAAATGTCATTTCAGTACAAAACGACCTGTCAAATCCACACTTAATATTGCTCTCAATCTTGAGATCGCTTTATAAATACGAGCCTTAAAGTATAATATTTTTATCTCACGACTGCCACTCAGCCATACTTGTGGTTGTGCGCACGCGCCCTTGTATGTACTTCGGCGAAGTCACGCACACATGCAATGTACGTGTAGGTACATTTCCCCATACAAGTATGGCAAAGCGGCAGTCATGAGATAAAACAACTATAGTTAAAGTTCTTTCGGCGGAGTATGATGTCAGACGGACATGTTTCGGTCCTGGCGACTTTCACCCCGCCTGCGCCCGCGCCGGTCATCATGTCGCATTGCTACAATTGCATAACCTCTCGTTATTTTGATCTACATCTCTCAGATATGGGTGAAATTCGGTAAAACGTTGTTCGATTAGGCATAGTCTTGAAATTGTTTAAATAAAAAATCTTACTATGTAAATAAGACAGCCAAGTATAATTATTATTTAATGACTTGTCTATGAATTACATGACTTTTATCTTGACCGGGACAGTGGATGGTTTAGCGCCAAAATGCTATTGAGTACGAGTAAATGCTAAATGCTATTGAGTACGAGTAAATGCTATTGAGTACGACTGGGAGCGATAGAAAAACATAGAATGTGCCAGCTGCATCTCCTCCCGGGCATGCTGTAAAAACCAGCTAAAGGATTCGAGGGTTTTAATATATTGTAATCTAGGCGATGGGCTGACAACCTGTCACTACAGCAATATACAGATCTATCTTAAACAACCCTCAAAACTTGTCAGACGTGGCGTAATGACCTTTGTTTGGGTCGTTAACGCTCTGCCTACCCCATTAGGGATAAAGGCGTGATTTATGTATGTATGTATGTATGTATGTAGGTGGTCGCAAGCTGGTCACACAAGAAGCCTTCCGAAACTCATGTGGGATTGTTATTTGTTATTTCACTGCTATTTTAAAAACATGGTACAAATAGTTTTTATTATACACAAGAAACCAAATCTTACGTTATGTTGTGACGTCACTCGGGTACAGTTACTTAAATTTTAATATAAAAAAAATGGCTGATTTAAAACCGAAAACCATGAAATTAGTTTTTTTAAATTACGTAAAGATTCAGAAAAAAAATATAATTTTTTTTTTTTTAACAAGGCGAATTCATAGGCAAGCCAGTGATGTTGCTGCCTAGAGTGATATAGTATTTATAGTAAGACAAAATTTACTTACACAATTTTTTTTGCAAGATCTTTCGGCGGAAAGCAACACGACGCAACAACGCGGTGCGAAGATGTTTGAAAATGCATCTCGTTATTCTGCGCAGGGACGGACAGGCTGCACTATCCAATGCTACAATATCCGAATCTTAGGCCCGTATTTATAATCAGCTCTCAAGAGTAACAGAGAGTTTAAGTTCGTACCAGAAATGTCATTTCAGTACAAATTACCTGTCAAATCCACACTCAATATTGCTCTCAATCTTGAGATCGCTTTATAAATACGAGCCTTAATATCCTTTTGTATAGTCAATAAAGTTTTACATTACAGTGTACCACGAACTTGAAATATACGCGCCGTGTCGCGTCGCGTTGCTTCCCGATGTGACTTGAACAGACATAGCATTCCAAAAACCGGCGTTATATCAATCCCAAACAAAAGTATGCCATACAATACATGATTACGTATGATTTCGCAACCTCGCATGTATTATAAGATAAATATTGACCGTAAATTTCACTCTCGACCAACACGTGACGAGTGTTCCGTGTTCTGAACACTCGATCCACTCAGGCGCAGGCCGCCATGTTGGATTCGTCAAGCTTTCCAAAGAAACAAAGGACCAGCCTCATTGAAATTGTAAACGCCCAAAGTTTTGTAATTACAGGCTTGTCAACGTCCTGCGAAGAAAGTTTAAGTGAAGATTTCATATTCTTTTAAGAATACTGAAATTCGGGTGGTATATTTTGGTTCTAGAAAAATATTACTTCTTGCTAAAGTTAGATAAATGAATATGAAGATACATAAAATAGGCCAAGATAGGTATGCCGGGTGAAAGACAATGGTTAATAGTTGAAAAAATCACGACACCTGTAATTTTCTATCATGAGAGAACAATGATTTTAGTCAATATGTAGTTAAGTCGTGCCTTCAAAGAATCGATAGCACTCTGAATTGCAAAAATTAGACAGCTTATATTTATATAGAATGAAGTTTTATAAAAAGTTGTTAATTTGATTTGATTATTTATGGTCACGAACGATTGCGCATTAAATCATAATCGATTATTCATTAGGGATTTAGTATTAGTTTTATAGGATTTAGCAAGAACTTTGTATTGTTTGCAGTCAGGGTCACCGACCTCCTGTAGAAGGGACAATCGTTTGAGCCAAGGATGCGCGTGAGCATAGCTCGTGACGATCATCACTTCGGCAGGATCAGTTGTTAGTTTTGTGTAACTTCAGTTAGGTAAGTAGTAGGAAATCTACTTATAGTCTTTTTAAATCTCTCACGATTGAAAATAAAGAATTTCTCGTTCTTAATAATTGTAAGGTAAAAAATACTTTCAGCAATCTTTAAAACACGTTGAAGGATCTTGACACAAGTCTGTCAAACTCATTGACATTGTAATTGTTTAAATTGAATAAAGAAAACAGTTTGAAGTTAATCTCATTGACATATTATTGATTAATAGATATTTTACGTTCTCTAAAGGTATATTTTATGTCACACTATAAATGCGATCAAATTTTTCACTAATACTATGAAAATAAAAAGTTTGTTTGTATGTAAATTATAACGAGTTCAGATCTAAAGTTTTTATAAAATTTCTCTGAAACTGTAATAAACAAAATAAACAATTTATACTGATAAAAATTGGGTCTCGGGTAAAACCTAGAAAGCTTGTGTACTGTACATTATCAGCGTTTTTTGGTATTTGTAGAAAGGGACAAAACAACACGTATTTTGCATACGCAAAAACATGGTAGCGCAGAAGTTTTGAACTTATTCGTGATCGCGCCATCATAGTTGCCCTCCGAATACAGATTTACTGATTTTCGATAAAACCTGCCAGTGCATAAAAGCCTTTATTATTTTAAACGTTTCATATCTTTTGCATTTACCATCGTCTTGGTAGAATAATTAAATAAATTGTATTGTCTGTACAATTTGTTTGTTTTTAAATATGTTCTCGTAGCTAGGTGTATTGGTGTATGTAGTAGGTATGTACATCCCAATACTAAGGATTATTTTACTCAAAAATATAGTTACATTTCTTTTCATGGTCATGAATGGACGTCAATTAGGTGTATTTGATAAACCATTTCAATGTAATATTTTTAGCTACCTAATGAATCTTTAAGTATCGTGTTAGGTGATATAAAAATATCTATCCCGTTTTGTAAGATAAGGTTATTTTCCTTAAGGATAAAGGTTTCTTCCATACCAAGTACAAAATAACCTAAAAAAAAAAAGAAAACTGCCTTAGCAACAGCCTTTCATGTGACTCTACGGCCAAATAGGACAACATTTTATGCTCCTTTTGGTCCATCTGGTTTTGAGGCCATTAACCCGGACCTTGATATCGGACACGGCGAATTCTTTTAAGTAAAAATGGTAATCTTGTTAAAAAGTACCGTGGAACTAACGACGGGATCTGAGGAGTTTGTTATTTTGTAAGGTGTTTTTCCACATTTGAAAAATGACAAAATTTATCAAACACAGATCTTTGAAGAATAACATGTCAATCATCAGTCATCTCGTCGCCCAAAGTTTCAGCCCATTTGTTTCGGTGGATATCGTATAAGTTTATAGGTATAAATAAGGCATACATCCAGAGAAGAGTGTACTTAGGCTCGTATTTATAAAGCGATCTCAAGATTAAGAGCAATATTAAGTATAGATTTGACAGGTCGTTTTGTACTGAAATGACATTTCTGATACGAACTCAAACTCGCTGTCACTCTTGAGAGCTTATTATAAATACGGGCCTTAGTTGGCCACTGGTCAGTAGCGCATCCTGAGAATGTTAGATTTGCACTGCTCTCGTTCACTTACCTTTTGGCGTGTATAAGTAGAGAAGGGTAAAAGGTTCATATCCAGCGATTGTGGTAAAAGCCATAGTCAATACAATATTATTTAACCCGATGTATGATGAAGTGTGTCTCTATTGCTTAACGGTTTTAATATTACTTCACATAATAAGGTGTATACCATCCTCTACAAACAACAACAAGTTTTATATGCAGATGACCCCATAGTATTGTCCACGTGACTGGTCTGGCCAACCGGCTGTTGGTCCTTGTCTCGTCTTTATTTCTGCCACATAATGAACATATAAATATATAATAGAACAATGAACTGTTTGAAAATAGTTACAGAATTACTACAATCACCTAATGCGGCACGACGAAAAAAGAGATAAGAAATAAAATCTAATTAATTCACAAGTTTAATTTTATTATAAACACAATGTGCGATTATTGTTTCGTATTTGTCAAGACATTCAGAGGCGCAATGCACATACGTAGAAGTTAAACTAGCAATTTATTAATTTGTAGTTTAATGAAACGGACTCTCGGAGGGACTGGAAGCGATAGAAAAACATAGAATATTCCAACTGCCTTTCCTTCCGGGCATGCTGTAGAAGTCAGCAAGAGGGTTTAGGAAGTAGTGTACCTATTGTAATTTAGGCGATGGGTTGACAACCTGTCACTTCAGTGATTGATACACATTACAATCTAAAATTGCTCTCAATATTTGTTAGATGTGACAAAAGCGCCTTTTCCTAGGCATTTTGCGCTCTACTTACCCCGTGAGGGATAAAGACGTGATTTTATGTATGTATGTTATGTATGGAACGGGCCCCAGATAATATTTTAGTAACGTGGTAGCAGTAGTGTTGGAGTCACATGAGACCTACTTCGAATATAAATTAAAACTTGCTCGAATTTGCATTGGAATGTAACGCAAATGTCACAAATTAGGATACATGTAGGCGAAAGAAGGCTTTGGTATTAATTAAGTGGATTAAAAGCTTATGCTTTTTTTCCCCAATTATATTGAAAACTAATTTCGCGCACTTTGAATGTAAATATATGTCAGCGTAAAATAACAACCGTTAGTTTAAATAACTTACTTGTCAGTTTATAAACTTTCGGTAGGTTAGGTTAGGTTATAAATTTACTAAGATTATGATCAAACGATATATGCAATATTACGCTGACACATATAACAAATTATCATAAAAGTGTTTTAACCAATTCGACAAGTATAACATACGTCATATTTTGCATATAAAATAATTCATAACAACAGTAATAAAACCACAGAGAATGCTGTCCCAAATCTTTGCCATCTTAGAATATATGTGATTTGAATAAATATAGTGTTGTAATGACTATTGCCCTTTGCCTACTATGGAGGGGATATGTGTGGTAGAGAAAGTAAGTAGTGTTGCAACAATCATATCTTACCATCGATAGTTCGCTATTATTGTGACATTGAGAAAAGTAACGATGTTATTGATAGAATTTAACAACATAGACTATCCTTTATATGTTTGCAAATCGATACCAATGTGATTTACGACCCATAAATTGCATTATTTTACAACTTAAAAGAGATACAATTTTAGAATCAGCAAACATAAATTAAATTTGAGACAGAGTTATAATCTGCTTTTTCGAAATTTGAACCTCTGCCGAGTTGCAAAGAGTGTATAATAGCTTAGCTGATTTTCAAGATCAACTATCGATTTTCAAACTATCGATAGTCATGCAACACTAAAAGTGAGTGTTCCACGATGCAGCATGCAGTAACATGTGACTCAGAACCATGTGACTGGGTTGACATAAATACTTATACGTATATAAATGTTTCAGATTTTGCTTGTTATACATGCATTGTGAAACTTTGACCTATAACTACTAAGTATAAAGATGAATTTGAATTGAAATTTTGTAACTTAAAATAAGCTTTAGAATAATAAAATAGAAGGTAAACGTACCTTATTTTCTAGCTGCGGTTGAAAATAGCACAAGACCATTTCTCGGAACGAGTCTCTCAGTTACAAGCAGATTGCGAAAAAGAGCTTGAGTGTATTTAGAAAATCGTTTTTATTTTTTACGGAACTGATAGAGCCCTTTCAATTGATACCCCAATTGATAGGTTTCTAAAGAAAAACTTTTTTTTTCCATACAAAATCTTGATGACATCATAGCTGAAAAACCAACCAGTCCACCTGTCAGGGCTTTTAGTATGTTAACTTCCTAAGCACCCTGAACATTTTTCGGAAGAAATCGCTTAGGGCCTTGCTCACGCACTCTACACCCCCATATAAGTAATTTGTTGGACGAACTACTATCCGCCCTTATTGAAAGACATGTCTCTGTCTGTATGGACCATGTCTGAACAGATACATTTTGGGGTATTGTATGCTTTTATTTTTTTGTGGGGACTGCTGCAATCTTCCTGTTTGATATTGATGTTTTTATGTGGTATTTTTTCGGTGGTTGTTTCTCGATGGGTATTGCGTTTCAGTTTCAGTAAAAACAGGGGGTTGTCGATCGGGATCTGAAAATAAAATAAAAATTGTCTAGGTTTAAAAATTAAAAATATTATAATAATAGAATGTTTTTTTACAAATACCTACTTTAAAAACCCGAGGATTTGATAGAGATTGCACTGGTCACTACGAATTATCAATAGATACCTATTATTATATTGCGAATCAACAGAATTGATGTTCAGTTCAGTCACTGGGCATGCACTCCTAACTAAAACTAGATTTCTTACTAATGCACTGTAATCTTGAGATTAAGGTTCGACCACACTAGAACTGCACTGTAGCGGCGCGACACGGCGCTGCAACAGCATTTCAGGTCAGTTCATACGTTATGACAGTTTTTGCCGTGCCGTCGTGTCGCGCCACTACAGTGGTGCTGCATTGCGATTATTTGCGATACATCTCACACATTTTGCTCTCAATCTTGAGAGCGCTTTATAAAGCTAATTAGAGCTTCCAAACCAAATACAGGGAGATTCATTCCGATTTTGTAATGGGCAAAAAAAACAAATATTTTGAAAATAATCATTTTCATCTTATCTTACTGCCATTCTGGACTAGAAGCGTTGAAAATATAGAATGAGCCAGCTGCTCGTCTTCCAGGGCAGACAATAAATTTGACTCAAATTTCTTGGAACTATGATCATATTTTTTGGAACTATGATCATATTTCTTGGAGCTTTGACTCATGTTCTGAGAAAAAAACTACAAGGGAAGCAGCAAGCTCAAGTAAGATTTGATGATATTGTAAGTACTTATTGTCTTCAACGCATGAAACGCATATAAAACATAAAATATTCATAAAAATGTTTGTATTTCAGGCACAATTAATTTAAAACTGATGGCGCCACTACTGTCGCGGCTCTGTTCGCCCCTTAAACATTTTACTTATAAGTAGTAACTTAAAAATACTTTCTTGAATATTTAAAATATTCAATTAGTAACTTATTTATACTTGCGATTGTCGGCGCTTGATGAAATTTCATCATATAGTTTGTTGTTATAACAACAAACTAATTAGTAACTTGTTTTTTGATTTTATATATTTTCTTTAAAAAATAACAAGCTGATCACTTTATAGGCCACTACTTGAAAATTGAGAAATTTTCTCTTTTTTGAAGTAGTGGCCTATAAAGTGATCATCAAAGAGAAATAACACGATAAATCAGTTTTTATACAATTTCGTAAGTAATACCTATATACGGGGCGTAAGGGACACCGTCCCGCAATCTGATAGGGGTTTCTCAGACAACCAAACTAAACAACTATCACCGGGAAAGTTTTTCAGGAAAAAAAAATTGCTTTTTCATACAAAGTGACCGCCTCGATCCGACAATTTATATGGAAAAGCAAAATATTTTTTTCATTTCCTGAAAAAAAAATCCTGGTGATAGTTGTTCAGTTTCGTTGACTGAGCAACCCCTATCAGTTTGCGGGACGCTGTCCCTTACACCCAGTATATTTTAGACAAAACGCGAATTAGGCTGATCACGCATGGGGATAAAAGCGAATTCGGTCAATAGCTAATTAGTCCCAATGCTTATTAAAAAGACGTTTAGGCATAACGCGAGTTATGCTCACTGGGAATTAGGCATATCCGGATAAAAGCAACCAAAATATAACTGACCTCCTGACGCATTCATCCTTGGATTTTTTTGGTAAGAAATTCAAACTTTTTCACACCAGCAACTTCAGAACCACGAAAGCCAAAGAAGAAATTTCCCTTGAAAATCTAGAAACAGAAAAACCTGTGTGAATGATAGAAAAATCAAATCTTTACCCACTTACCTATAAAATCGTTTGTTCTTACTGTACTGACGGACTGATTCATCAATGCAGAGCCCAAAATGCTAGACCCCCAGATAGACTCTCACGCGAACCACAGTTTAAGAAACCCTGTGCTAAAGTATGCCAAAGTGTGCTTGCTGTTTTTAAAATTAGAAAATGAATAGTAAGCATTACGATTTTCTAATTTGTTTTTTTATTGCATTAGATTTGAATTCAAGATTTGATTCCAGTCATATGGCGTATAGTTTAGATAAAAACATTCAGCTCTTTCGTGTCAGGAAGAGCCCAAACATGGCGCATTTCAAAAATGAATGATTATAATTTTATACTTTATACAAAACAGATAGATGACGTATAATTGGATGATACTTATATTTTTTATAGTATGATACAAAACCGTAATCAATGGAAGGGAGGAAGAGAGGCCTTTGCCCCGCAGTGGGACACCACAGGCTCATAATAATAATAACTTATATTTTTAGAATCAACTTAAAACGCCCTTTTATTGGATTCCCCACATGATAGGTTTTCGAACATAAAAAATTTGACCCCCTTCAAAATTTCATTCCCCCCACGCCCCCCAGAATAAAAAGAAATCTTTGAGTCTTGGACTAGAAATTAAAATGACCTAGTGAACATATCTAGTGAAGCTCAAAGTCCTAGAACAAAAAAGTGTGTTAATATGGGAGCTTGTTTCTTAGGCTCGTATTTATAAAGCGATCTCAAGGGTTTATCGGGTCGTTGTTCGACTCGGAAATCCACTCGCTAAGAAGAAGATTGAGAGCAATATTGAGTGCGGATTTGACAGCTAATTTTGTACTGGAATGACATTTCTGATACGAACTCAAACTCGCTGTCACTCTTGAGAGCTGATTATAAATAAGGGCCTTAGTTCCTGCACTAGCTATAATGTATGGACTCGAGACAGTGTCAAACACTTAATTAAGTCTAAAAAGACTGTTGACACTATTTTCCGTCATCGAGGCTATCCGAAATTAATGAGCTTAAAATTAATTTAATGCGTCACTTGTGGATATTCCTTGTTTGATCAGTTTCGTTGAATGATCAACCCCTATCACTTTGCGCTGCCCCTTGTTGTTTTAATGTCCCTTACACTTATTACCTATATACTTAACTACTTCGGAAATTGGCCGTTTGGTGTTTGCCAATCCGTGGAATGATTGTTTTAAAACGCTCATTGGCCAAAATAAGAGGACATTTCGCGGATTGGACCTTTTTTCCGGCCATTGAGGAATTTCGGGGATTGTGCGTAAAAACGTAAACGTAATATAACAATTTAATTACTTGTCCAACATAACCCCTTTGAGCTGGCTCTGGATGATCAGCAGGGACCCTCCCTATATAAAAATTATCAGACACTATAGCGTCTGGAGGTTTTAAATTATTTGTATCCCATCGCTTCCACAGAATGGACTCTTTGTGTGCAATCAGCACCTGAAACATAATGAAATAATAAGTAGTTATTGTATTATAAACATTGCAGTAAAACAAACCTGAAAAGTGGTTTTCTCTTTTAGTAGTGTTTCATCTTCCTAGCCTTTTTCCCGTATCTCTCGGGGTCGGGTACCTAATATAGGTGATAGAACGAGGGTACTGGTTTTTACACAGAGTGACTGCCATCTGACCTCCGCAACCCAGAAGGGAAACCAGACCCAATCCTAGATTAGGTTACACACAACCTTTGAATTTCTTCGTAGGTGTGTGCAGGTTTCCTCACGATGCGAGTGTGCGAGTGCGAGTTTCGCACTAGTGCGAGTTTGGCACTAGTGCGAGTTTGGCACTAGTTCGAGTTTCGCACTAGTGCGAGTTTGGCACTAGTGCGAGTTTTGCACTAGTGCAAGTTTGGCACTAGTGCGAGTTTGGCACTAGTGCAAGTTTGACACGAGTGTGAGTTTTAGTGTGATTTTGGCACGTATGCGAGTTTTAGTGCGAGTTTTGCATGAGTGCGAGTTTAAGTGCGAGTTTGGCACGAGTGCGAGTTGGGTACGATGGCAAGTTTGGTTCGAGTACAAGTTAGCCTTGCCATGCTGGACTAAAATCATTTTAAAATCAAAGAATGTACCAGCTGAAGCTTCGCTATAGTTTTATTTCCCAGAACTAAGATTCATAGTTCCAAGAAACATTATCATAGCTCCAAGAAATATTATCATAGCTCCAAGAAATATGACCATAGCACAGAATAATAACTAGTAACTAGCGACCATAGTTCCAATAAATATGATCATAAGTAGTTCCAAGAAATTTGAGTCAAATTTTTTGTCTGCCTTGGAAGAGAAGCAGCTGGTATATTCTAGGTTTTTAAATGATTCTAGTCCATCATTTTTTGTCTGCCCGCAAAACATAATGTTTCATACTGTCCCATACAGCCAGCATTACTATCCACTACTATACTTAGTTTTATATGACCGTCCCTTACACCCAGTATTACTGTCCCTTACATGCGGCATTGATGTCCCTCACACCCAGTCTTACCGTCCTATATAAAGGTGTCCAATAAATACCCTATAAGCCCAAAAGGTGTTGTGGAATTGTATATTTCGGAACAAGGTCGCGCGCGTTTGAATTACAAACTATACACGAGCAGTGCGCTAATATCTGTGTATTCTTCGTAATCGCAAATATAAAAACCCCGTTACAAAATATACGCGAGCAGTTCACTATGGTGGCGTTCTGGCCTTGTACAGAACGTAAATACGCGGCAGCTACCAGTAACGACGATAAATTTTCTTGAAAATTTGGCGAAAAGCGCAAAATGCGTGCGCTCCCGGCGACCGATCGGTTTTGACAGCCAGCAAGCGGCTAGAACGATACTACCCTCACTGGCAATATATTACAAAAATCTTAATTCTAGTCTACCTACAGAAACTGTCGCTAGTGTTGCTGCGCGAAAATAAACCTAAAAATTATTATCTATTTGATGATGAACGGTGCTTGTACAAGGTAAATGATAATTAATAAATAGGTACCTACATGTATCAGAGATTATATACCTAGGATTTAAATAAATCGTAATAATTACATACCTCGAATTCGTCAGCCACTTTTTGCTTTCCGAAAAGTGCAATAGTAGCTCTTGGAATATTAATAAAAAGATTTCCGGGAAATTTATAAGACCTACTTCCGTCTGGTGGGTCAGAATGAAAGCGAACCACCCATATTGGGCTGCCAGTGTCTGTGTCGACACCAGCGACCACGGCTTTGTTATGGAGGCGAGTAAAATTATGAAGACTAGCAGGAATCCAGTCAAAATCATCTGAAAAATTGTGGTTCGTTTTTAGATGACCAGAATATTTTAGGATAGGCATGGAACATTCTATGAAACTAAACAACTTTCACCTAGAAATATTTATATCCTACCATCACTTGTTGTCTGCCTAGTCCCTTGGGGTCAAGGTGTGATTAATTGTACAATTTATCTTAAGACAGTGAAAATAGTCTTTATTCTGCACAAAAAACGAACAGTATGTTTTGGCCAATCAGCCGAGGCCAAATAAAAAATCATTTTTTTAAATGTTTTTGCTGTATCTTTACGTAATTTTAAATAAATAATTTCATAGTTTTCAGTTTTAGATCTGCCATTATTTTTATTTTATATTTAAAATAACTGTACACATAATAAACAAGTCCATGCTGTACAGTGTACACCGATGATGTCACTCTGCAACATACTGTTCGTTTCTTGTGCGTAATAAAAACACTTTGTTCTATGTCTATGTCTGAAAAAATAGCAATAAAATCAATGTGCCATACTGTTGTCAAAATATTATAGTGATGTGATGAGCAAGCATCCGATTAAAACCCGGAGTTTTGAATACACCTGGTTAATTCTCATTTTTAGAGTTTACAGATGAGTTTAAAAATTTAAAAAGTAGCGGCTGGCAGTTTTTTTGATACTGACGTCATTCTGACGTCACTTAAGTCAATTCTTATACTTTTTCGAGATAAAAATAATGATAATCTTATCAAATATCTAAACTGTTTTTTTTTTTCTACGTCTTCTAAAAAATTAAACAACCCCTATTAGAGAAACTCACGGCTTCGTGCAAAAACAGAATATAATAATAGTACTAGCGTGTGCTATACAGCGTCGGTCCTCAGTTTAAACTGACGACGACGCTAACTGAACACTTACCTGAAAATAACTTACCGAAATCCTTATTAGACTGCTGCTTAGTCGTGAGCATATTTGTGGTTGTCCTTCGTTTTGTGGTTGTTGTTTCTATATTTTTTGATTTATCCTCAAATAATTGATATATATTAGCAAAAATCCCTCCAATGGTTGTAATTCCATTGAAACTAATAAAAGTATCTGAACGTCGCTGTACATGCTGAGATGGCCCGTAGCAGTAATCTCTTCTGGCATTTTTCAAGGCTTTTAAGTGAATCAAATTTAAAATTGTAATAATTTCGTCTATTTGTGCTTCAAGATTCAGGTATCGTATTATAGCTTTAAATTCGTCGTTGGATATTAATGCCGGTTGTATTTTTTCGTTCGTTGGTTCTTTAGAGATTTCGGTCTTCGTTTCTCTTTTAAAATCCGTGCTTTTTGCTTGTTGTCGCTTCCCTATTAAACAAGGTAAATTGTTACTTACCAACTCACAATTTTCATACAAAAAAGCGTTTTGACATTTCATAAAAAGTAGCTGATTTGACTAGTAGGAAAATAGCCTAGAAATCGAAACGGATGAGATTGTATCATAAAATAATGTATGGAATTTCATGAAATTTCGTGAATGTGTTGCAGTAAATCAATTGTGCAATTATGTGAAATTTTATGAAAATTTCGTTTCGCGGGCCTGCCCAAATGTCTCCTTTGCTGACTATACTTTTTAAATAATGGGTACCTATACGACAGTGGTTTCGCTCCCCAGCAGCACCACCAATAACCAATGATTGCCGTGAAAGTGTAAGTTACTATTTTTAGGGTTTCGTACCTCAAAAGGAAAAAAAGGAACCCTTATTGGATCACTCGGTTGTCCGTCTGTTGTCCGTCCGCCTGATTATCAAGACCAAGACCCTTTTTCTAAGAAACGCGTGACAGTCCAGTTCATATTTTTGGGTGAAAAAAGTCTTTACAATGGTTACTTTTTCGGGAGAACAAAACCGGGGTTTCTATATTCGCTTTAAATACCCACAAGTTGGTACGGAAGCCTCGGTGAGCGAGTCTGACTCGCACTTGACCGGTTATTTCATACTCGGCTACAAATTATTACAATTTCCATATTTTTTTCTAGCTTTGATTTATTTTTGTACGTGAATTTACCATCTGGGGAGCATGACACTTTTTAACATACATACATACATACATAAAATCACGCCTGTATCCCTAATGGGGTAGGCAGAGCAAAAACGACCTAAACATAGGTTGTTCCGCCACGTCTGACAAGTTTTGAGGGCTAATACAGATGATGATTATGTATATTGCTATAGTGACGGGTTGTCAGCCCATCGCCTAAATTGCAATACACTGAAACCCTCGATTCCCTTAGCTGATTTTTACAGCATGCACGGGAGGAGATGCAGCTGGCACATTCTACGTTTTTCTATCACTTCCAGTCCAGCATGGAAGCAACTTTTTAACATGCCTGCTAATAATCTACATAATGGTAATATTTAATTATGTACTTACTTTCCTCTTCTTTCGTATTTTTGAGTCGACTACAGTCTACATGATGTATAGTTAATAATATTAAAAACGAAAAAACTAAAATCGCGCGGCTTGCCATATTGACAACTAAACAGAAAATAATGTTAATCTACTTTAACGCTGTTTCCGTCATAAAAATCGATTTAAAGTTATTGGGCCGAAACAAGCTAATCATCATAAAGTTTAGTTTTGTATTTCTTGCGTAACTGTTTTTTTATCGTGATAGTTTTCCTTCTTTTCTTAAGGGGCGAACAAAGCTGCGACTGTGGCGCCATCAGTTTAAAATTAATTGTGTCTAAAATAAAAATATTTTCATGAATATTTTACCTTTGGTGAGAATTGCACCTAAGTAATTCTCCATTTAATAACCCATAATATCATAATTCACGCTAAGCATAATAAGCTTTGTATTACAAATGTGCTAACAGTAGTGGCCACTTTTAGCACATTTGTAATACAAAGCTTAAATACTTTATTATGGATTATAATATGGAGAATTACATGCATTCTCGCCAAACGTAAAATATTCATAAAAATGTTTGTATGTCAGGCACAATTAATTTAAAACTAATGGCGCCACCGTCGCAGCTCTATTCACCCTTCAAAAGGAGTTTGATGATGCAATTCTCCATACAAAAAGCGATAACGGTTGCCATCCCGTAAACATAGTCCGATTCCTATAATTTTTAAGAAATATTGCTTACAATAAAATTTATTGTAAGCAATACTAATATAAAGATATATTATTATAAATTCGGCTTCGCACGGGTGGACATTCATTTTATACATACATACATATCAACACGCCCAAGGAACAACAACGTAACTTGAGTTACGACAAAAATGAGTTAAGTTCATATCCTTCTTTATCATATTTTTCTCTACATTTGTGTCCAACAAACGTATCTCTAAGTGCAATAGAACCGAAGTTAGCGAGAATCACAACAAAGTAACCTGCGGTCGATTTCTGAAAAAAACACATGTTCGACGGATAAAACGTGCTCTATGAACTACAATTTTGTTTTACGGATCAAAAAGGCTCCCTTTTAAAAACGTTGCAACTTATCTTTACCTACATTGTTTTGATCGTATTTTTTTAGATAAATGTACATGCAAAAATATTGCAAATTGAGTTACGTTGATTTTCTCCGTATTTTATATAAATCAAGATAAGTCATTATCATTTTAAGTTGAATTAATATGTTTTAGTCGTTTCGTTACAAATCGGAAATAGCGCATTTGAAAATTGAAACATCGTATATTTATTTAAAATTTTAAAACCAGTACTTTTTCATTCTGATTTCTTAGGAACATAATAGTAAATTGAATTACGAATATAATTTCCAGTATTTTAGTTTTTGGTGAACGGTAAATTCAGTTTAATCGGAATAAATTTGATGTTGTATTAGTATTTGATGGTCCAGTCCTGCTACTGGTTAAGGTATGCTAACTGGTTAAGAAAGCATTTGCTTCCGTGTCATAATGCTCATCATATATAAGTATTATGATCCTTAAGTAACATACTTATGTTGAGTTAGGGCCTAATTGTGGGGGCGGGGCATGTTGAATGTAAGTAAGACGAAAGCAATGGTTTTTGAAAAGGAGGATATGACAGAGTGTAACATCTTGATAGGGAATGAAAAAGTGGAGCAAGTGAAAGAGTTTGTGTATTTAGGATCAATGTTTACATCAGATGGAAAATATGATAGTGATATTGAAAGGAGAGTGAATGCCGGTAACATGGTGAATGGAGCGTTGCACGCCTTTATGAACAGTCAGAAGGTGTCCGATAAGGCCCGCCTGGCTGTGCATAGAGGGGTGTTAGTTCCAACACTGATGTATGGGAGTGAAAGTTGGGTATGGCAGAAGAAGCATGAAAGCAGAATAAATGCAGTAGAAATGAGAGCGTTAAGAAGTATGATTGGAGTCAAATTGAGTGACAGGATACGAAATAGTGTCATTAGGGAACGTTGTGGTGTGAAAGAAGATATAGTGACAGGTATTGAGAAGGGAATGCTTAAATGGTTTGGACATCTTGAGAGGATGAGTGAAGGCAGGTTGACCAAACAGATATATATGGCGAGTGTGGATGGAAATGTCGGAAGGGGAAGGCCTCGACACACGTACTTGGATCAAATCGGGGACGTCCTAAAGAAAGGTCAGGTCAAGAGTACCCTAAACCGACGAGCGTGTATGAAAAGATTAATGAACGTGGATGAAGCGAAAGAAGTATGTAAGGATCGTAGCAAGTGGAAAGATATGGTCTCTGCCTACCCCTCCGGGAAAGAGGCGTGATTATATGTATATGTATGTATGTATGGGGCATGTTTGTTTATTCGCGTTGACGGGCTTGTTTTGACATAAGAAAAACGGTGACACAGACTGAAGAATCTTCTTCATCTTAAGCCTGTACACACATGCCGCCGGCTCTGTGTGTAGCAGGCTTTATCGATTTTCTCGAATCAACGATCGACCCAATTAACTCTAGTATCAGAGTTTAAGCCGTCTCGTAGTAGGGCCAATAGGCCTCTGACATGGTTTATGTTAAACGATTATTCAAGACAGCGATAGGGACCGACGGCTTAACATGCCCTCCGAAGCACGATATCAATTTTTATTACAGACAACCAGTTGATTCAGCCTGCATTGTCTTAACTTAACCAAACTGGGGGAAACACACTACCTCCGGATCGAGAGCCCATGGCTCAGACCACTAGACCACGGAGGCAGTTTACGTTGTAACATTACCCCGGTTTACGTGGTTCTCGCAACGGTTCGCGGACCATTGTAAACGCCCCTGAGCGATCACATGATTTAGGGCTGCCACAGAATAGTTTTCCATTTCCTATTATCATTCCTGTACGTTACACATTTACAACTTGTGATTGTAACTATATTTCTATTAGAATTGATACTTAATTACCTAAGCCGTATATTTTTATTTTGATTTCTTTTGTGACATTGATACAATTTTCTTGGTAATAGACTCGCCTGTGACTTTCTAAAAGTGTTCGTAAGAATTTATTTGGAAATAAATTATTTGACTTTGACTTTGACTTTGACTTTGTCGTCGCTCCTACGGTAATGAAATTTCTATGCAATAAATTTTAAACAAATAAATCATAAATATATAGAATTTTGCTGCTTAGTAGAAAATACTTGTAAGTGGGTGTAAAAATTTGCTGACCAAATTTCATTAATATGTTCCTTGGGGAGAGTTTAGTCACATGAATGGGTCCATGTTCATACACTTAAGTTTGGTAAGTAGCTATTTTTTTACACCAAGTATAGTATAATTAAATCGCCCTAACTTCGGGTAGGCTCGTCTCATGTCCCTAGGTGGGGACGTATATGAGCTGATGATGATGATTGTAGGTGTAATTAAAAAAAAAACAATTCATAAGAAAAAAAAAACAATTTAACTACGAGACAACCCTATGTCACATGACTACTATTAAACTATAAAACTACTTCAGAAGAGATTTCTTAATCTACCCATTGAACATTACGCAGCCCTAAGTCACGTGACTACTTCAATTCAAGACATTCATAGGCTCGTATTTATAAAGCGATCTCAAGATTGAGAGCAATATTAAGTATGGATTTGACAGGTAGTTTTGTACTGAAATGACATTTCTGATACCAACTCAAACACTCTTGAGAGCTGATTATAAATACGGGCCTTAGTCCCCCTCTACCCTTCTCAGTGTCTATTGCATTGCATCGTTCAGAACGGAAGAATGGTTACTTTTACCTAACAGCTAGTTTTTTTTGTAATAGGTACGATCAGATGAGTCTACTACATTTCTTTGTAATTCTAGGGTCATTTAATTATATAATGTAGGTCTAAGTATAATATTGTATTTTTAGATAATAGGTTTAGCCACATTTATACATATTTTTGCTCTTAAATTAATATTGTGCACGTTATATCCGCTTCTCGGCATCAAATCTCACTTCTGTAGGTCTGCTGTAAGAAATTTCTTTATAGAGATAAGCAGTGCCTGTTGTGTCTTGTTTCTTTTTTGTTTGTATTTTATGTTCTTTAGTGTGTACAATAAATTGTTAAATAAATAAATAAATAATGAGAATCAATTCTTTCAAGAGGGTGTCGTAAAAACGGACACATATCGGGTGTAAGGGACAACGCACTAGAAACTGATAGGAGTTGCTCAGTCAATGAAACTGAACTACTTTTTATAGGCTTAGACTACTACACCTCAGAGACAGTTAATTGTGCTAAACTGTGCTTATTGATACAGCATCTTTATTGAAGGTTCATCCATGAAAAATAAAATAACATACATCACGCTTCCACCCATAACAATAATTACTCTTAATTCCTTCCGAGATCATTGAGATTCTACGGAACTATAATTTTTTACGGTTATGTGAAATTCAGGGTAAAAACGATTAACAATAAAATATCATTGTGCAGATTATAAACGAACAGAGAATGAAATAAAACAAAATGGGGGTCATGTTTTCTGGCCATCAAAAATCTTGCATAAAGTATTAGGGTCAGTTCATACCTGGAAGCGATGCGACGCGGCGTGGCGCGAAGCTGTTTGAAGATGCATCACGAAGTTATAGGTTGCACCGCGCGGCTCAGCGCTGAATTTTCGAGTGACATAATTTAATTCTAATTTTTAGTAGCGCTGTCACTTTCTTAACTTTGACATAAGAACAGGATACCAAATAAACACGTGACTTTGAAATTCCTAATCTGACATAAGACTGCTTAAATGACGCAAAACAAGAGAGCATGCTCTATGCTCAGTGCATAGGCTCTGCTCTTATTTAAAGCATCGTACGTCAGATTAGGAATGTCAAATTCACGTGTTTATTTGCTATCCTGTTCTTACGTCAAAGTTAAGAAAGTGACAGCGCTAGCTAAGAATAAGTTAAGGAATAGTGCATCTAGAAATTGCCGCCAGTGTCTCTGTATCTTTTGCATAGTAAATAAAATTCTATATTGTATCACGCTGATTCACGCCATTTCACGCTCTTGAAAAGTGCACGCCGCCGCGTCGCGTCGCATCGCTTCCTGGTGTAAACTGATCCTTAAGCTTAAGCCTTATAGGTATTTATGACTAAAGCGTATTCATAACATTTTTCTTCTTTTTATTGAGTGGTTTTTTGAGTTAATGAACGAAATGTGGAAAGTATTAAAACGTATATTATAAATTGCACAACATATCCGTTTGTTTGGCATTCGACCTACAAACATGTTCAATATGAACCGGATCAAAGGGTGAATGGGTGTAGTATAGGACTGTAGGTAGTGGTAATAGGTAATAAATAAACATTTATCAACGAATATTCATTAAAATTGACACTCTTATTAATGGGTTCGATTTAAATAAACTGACCAAGAAGGGCAGGTAAAGAATAGTTGATGTTATTAATATAATTTTTTTTTTTTGATTAATTTTATTCGTCGTTAATGTTCTGTAATACACACGGGGTGTAAGGGACAGCGTCCCGCAAACTGATAGGGGTTGCTCGGTCAACGATACTGAACAACTATCACCAGGAATTTCTTTCAGGAAGTGAAACAAAAAATATTGGCTTTTCCATACAAAATTTCCACCTCAATCAGACAATTTGTATGGAAGAGCCAAATTCTTTTTCACTTCCTGAAAAAAAAAACCTGATGAAAGTTGTTCAGTGACGTTGACTGAGCAACCCCTATCAGTTTGCGGGACGCTGTGCCTTACACCCGGTATAAATTTATGATTTTTTTAATTGTTGTTTCTCATAATTTAGGACATTTCATTTAGAACAAGATCCTATTGTAATTTATTTGTATAAATATGTAAAATTTTAATTTATTTTATCTCTCGGTGACTGCCAAATATAGCTCACGCGTACATTCAACCTATCCTGGATAACATTAATTTTATTTTTGAGCAATTTGGATATTTAGATGAGCGCGTTGATGTCTTTTATACGCGCGAATCGACTCTCCAGACCGGCATTATAATATTTTCTAGATTTTTTGTGGTGGATGTATTAGATTAGATAAAGTCTTATGTTATGATGATGAGAATAAGAATTCGATTATTAAGTAAAGACAGGCGCTCTTGTATATACTAAAATGACATTTCTGATACGAACTTAAAACAGCTGACTGTCCTGATAAATTATCTTATTTCAATCATCCCATCTGTTGTATTTCTGTCTCTATTTTATTTAAAGTTTAGAAAGTGACAGCACTAAACTTAAATTAGTTAAGTTAGGTTTCCAACAGAATCAGTACTATTATTGGGCAGGCAATCTATAAAGCGTTTCAGACTTTTATGTAGTACTGATAGCCATGTATCATGTCACTCAATATTATCATATGTGAAATTTTGAATGATTAAAGTTTGAGTGACACCCATATTTGTTATGATTTTCGTTTTTCTTTACGTGGAATGAAAAAGGTGGGTAACATTTACCTAACTATAACCCACGTGTTTTTTTTTTTTTTTGGGCAAAATCGGTCGGATAAGGTGTCTTAATATGGCCAACAGCAACAGATAAAGCCAAACAGGTTGGCCAATTATAGAATCCTGAGAAATTATAAAACCCAAGAGTCATGTGACTCGCTAAAACAACAGCAATCTTCGATGACCCCATGCAAACATAAAACATAAACATTATGTGATCGAGCCGTCATGTGATCAAGTGGCGGTAACAACTACAGCCTTGACATTTTAGTGAGGATCCTTGCGCCCGCGATGCGACCGGTTGCTAGCCTGCTAGAGCTTTGATCATGCACACATATAATCATGCCAGTTTCCTTTACGGGCTAGGCAGAGCGTTAAAGACCTCATAAATATCAGTGGCATCATGTGATCCAGCCGTCATGTGATTAAAGTGGCGGTATTCTATCTATTTTGACACACGAAAAATTGCATGAAAATCGCAAAAAAAAATCTAATATGCACGATGATATTTAAGCACTTATGTATATTCCGGGATAGTAAAAAAACATCTAGCATGCGAATGCGAATACACAATGTAAATAAGAGGACGTGTTTTCCAACGACTTTATAGATTTGGACTCCTTCCGTATCAATTTTAACATAGCATCTCCCATTGTGTGTAAATGAGACGCCATATAAATAGCAAATCTTAATACAAATAAAAGCTAAACCTACAAGTTTTTTTTAATCCCGGAAATACATAAGTACTCATGTACGAACTATAATATTAGCGTGGGTCTTTTGAAAGTATCTTTGAAACAGCAAATAAAACAAACAGAAACATTGCTATCGTTTCGTCAAAGACACGACTTAATCTTAGCTAAAATAATTGCCTTACTGATAGCAATTCGTGGTTGCAAAATACGCGACTTAACTAATATAAGTCCATACATGTCACTTTTTATCATGAAAGAACAGACCGGGACTGCAATAATTTTAGTTGAGATTTAGTTAAGTCGGGATGGTTACGAATCGGGCCCACTTTCTGGTCTTTCAAGATTTAGTGATTTGTGCGCATCCAAATTGGCCCCATTGAGTCCTTTTAGAAAAATAAACGTTTTGTATTCAATTTCTATACAAACGCTCTGTCAAATCCTATTTGTTAGATTATACAAGTCAAATAAAAACAAAAAATATTATTTATCAAGTAAAGCGCATTGTTTGAGAGTCACAAAGTTTTCATATTATAGTTTTTCTTATTTCTGACACTTCGTTTCAATATAGAGAATTTTTACGATCCTGTTAGCTATTTAATGATTTATGTCATTAAAACACATTTTTTATTGAATGAAGACATAAAACATACAACAAATTAAAGAACAAATTACTAAAGCATACAAGGATATGTTGTTACAAGGCGCATTCCTTTGGCACATCACAAAAGGATGCGCGCACGCATCCTCCTCGTAGCGAACTCTAAATATAGTGTTTATCTATCTCCGGCTAGACTGCAAATCGCGACTAACTTAGGCTTATGCTATGCGGAGATAAACAACTCTATATCGTATTTTATTATTGTTAAATTATGTTTCTTCCATGCTGGGAGCGATATAAAAACATAAATAAATACAATAGAATACGACAGCATCTTCTCCTTCGGAGCATGCTGTAGAAGTCAGCATAGCGAATTTTTCATTTTACTTATAGGCGGCCTTATTGAATTAATAAATAAGCGTCCATTGGCAAAATTTTGGAGTACGCGCGTTGATGTCTTTTGTATTGGAGTTGTTGGTGTGCGTTACACTTTAAAGAACATTGTATTTTTGACTATTCGACTTATAAATTAGAAAAAAACAAAAAGGATCTTTATTGATCAACAAGTAGTTAATGAAATTTCCGATATTGTTTCTAAAGCTGGCAATTTCCGTTTATTCAATATAAAAACAGTAAAAATGATTGCCGTGGCGCCATCTGTGTGTTGACGAATGAACAAAGTTATTGGATCATAGCCACAAGGTTTGTGAATCTTTTACTTGGCCATCGTGTTCTCTAAGTGACATTGGTTTCGTAGTTCGTCGGAATACTGACAGATGGTGTTTGTTCAACTTCGAGATCCAACAAGCCATAGATCGATATTAGAGGCAGAATATAAATTCACATTAACAATCAAATGCTAACTGGAATAAAACAGCAATTATTTATAAATTATTATAATTTAAAATATTAAAGTGCAATATTAAATGCAGATAGCATTATCATTTTTTTTAATGCATACCTAGTCTATTTATAACTATTTAATAACGCATAAAATATTATTCTATTTACAATAAACACTCACATAAGTATAGTTAGCTTTTTATTGTTAATAAAAATAAACCATGTTTACCTAAACAAACTTGGATAAATGATAAATATAAGGATGGCATTTGATAGTATAGAATTATAAAAAATAACTAATAGGTTAATTGGATATATTTTCATATTTTAAATGACATAATAAACTGTCGGAAAATTTTAAATGACATAATAAACTGTCGGAAACAATTACTTTGATTGTAAAATTTTATTTTGGATCAAGCGCGTTGATGTCTTTTGTATGAAAGTTTCGAATGGGTGTCGTTATCTTTTTTGGAACATTGTAATAATATCTGTCTATTTTTATCATTGTGTAATTAAAAGAATATATACCATCGCGTCGAAGCAATAAAACAAATTGTACTACAATGCTATAAAAATAAAATACAAGCAAGAATGGACTCTATTCCTTTGACTAAAGTTAAAGTTTTGTGCAACAATGAGTTTTGTTCAATGTCGCATCATTTTGTCGTCTTATATCTAGAAGTGGGATATAAAGTGCACCCGCTGCATCTAAACGACTTTTAGATGAACCGGAAAAGTCGAAACAAGGAAATGAAAGTTTATACACTTTCGCTTTTTATTTCATGTTACAAAATGATAAAATCTTAGAGTACTCATAAATTTGGGAAGGTAAAGAGGGAAATAAAAACATGATAATTTTTGTACCAAGGGTGCAAAGTTTTAATTTTAGTTGTTAGGTATTGTGATATTTTTTGGTCTTTTTACATTTGACAAAATTAGTAGGTTACTAAATTCACTGCGTTATGTCCAGACAGTTTGACTGGTTTATAGTTATAATACCAATTTAAATTTAATTGGCGTTAAAATAATGCATTCCCCAGTTTTATAACAAATAGAATTTTAAATTAGGTAATTACACTTAAATAAAGTGCTAAAAGATGGTCTCATATTACTCTACCAAACAAAACTAAATGTCGAGCGAGCTTGAGTGCGTATCAGAAATCAGAAATACAAAACATATAAATATTGCTCTCAATCTTGAGATCGCTTCATAAAAACCAGCTTTATAAATAAATATGGGTGAGACTACTTAGTCATTGTGTATACTTATCTTGAAAAGGTCTCATGGAAAAACTAAACTAAATGTCAATTCAAACTGTCAATTAATCAAGTGTCCTACGAATTCCTAACAAGTGTGGTAAAGTGTACCACACTATATTGGTGAGACAAGTTAGTCATTGTGTCCGTTGCGTGGAGGCGCGCGGCGGCAGGCGGAAGTGAGAACGAAGAAAGTACGCAACCGGTCGATAGTGGGACACCCACCAGCTTTGTATCAGGGCCACAGATGTTGGAAGGCGATAGAAGTGGCTTCACGCATGTTAAGATACTGTTCGAATTATTTAGTAATTTGATATTTGGTGTATCGTTGGCGACAAAGAACGCTTTTAATTTCAATTTTATTATTTATGACTGTCTTTCAGTCAAATATGCTAATAGAAGTACCTTTTCGAAAAGTAAGATTCTGTTTTAGTAAAATGTTTTGTAATACATTTTTGTTATTCTATTGGCAACAACAAATTGTTATATACCTACTCGTTATTCATGTCTATCTATTTGCCCCATATTAATAACTTATAAATAAGTAAGGCATATGCAATTTTTCTGCCACCATAGCTTTTGTGGTAGTACCTATAACAACAAATAAATATCTAAGTATTTTTGAGTTGGCGCAACTTTACATATCTACTGACTGGTGGCTGTATAGCAATAATGATTATACGGCCACATGTACATCGTTTGAAAGTAAATGACCGCTAGCGGCTGTCTAGCCATTTCCATTTTTTTTTTGGAATTACATTATTTTTTTACAAAAACTTTTTATCATACTAAAGTTAAAGTGATAAGTGTTACAAAGTATAAATATCAATGTTCTGTGGCATATCCAGTTGATATTAATTCTGGTTTCTATGATCAAGGCCAACAAATAGGGTTGCTGTTTAGATATTCAGAAATTTGTACATTTTTAGAAAGAAAGCTGACAGGATTCGTGTGATTTGTTGACTTAGTTTGGCAAATATTTACATTTTACTATAACCTACTTCGTCTTGTTTTAAATGAGAAAAATAAGTTATTGCATGTTTTAATGAATAAATCGAATACCTAAGTGAAAAGTGGCATAACTTAGTCTTAATTTTGATATTTTTAAAATACATGTAAATTACAAAATATGTAAGTTTTTTTTTTAGTATATCTACTCGCACAGTATACTCCTTGTAAAATGCTGATTACCTCTCTTAAAACATATCGACAAATTTAAGATAATATAATGTAAAAATACTAAATATTAAAAATTAAACGAAGACCCAAATTTTAAAATCTTAGAAATTCCTTTTACAAGCTATAAGTAAATGAGTACAATACAATTTACAGTCATGCATATTACATGACCAAAATGTGCATGTAACAGTTATAATTCGGTTTGACTGACAGAACTATGTTTCTAATCGGAGTTTGACACATAATTATTTAGTTAAACTAGTTGATCAATTTGTATAAAAAAATTGATCTACTAGATATACACATACAAGAAAAAAAAAATGAACTGTTCAAATAAAAAGTGTACAGGGAAACGAACATTATAATTAAATATAAGAGAAGTTTTTTTTTTAATATTTCGGAAATGCTGATGGGGCGTAAATTAAGGATCGTATTTATAAAGCGATCTCAAGATTGAGAGCAATATTAAGTATGGATTTGACAGATTGTTTTGTACTGAAATGAAATTTATGATACAAACTGAAATTCGCTGTCACTCTTGAGAGCTAATTATAAATACGGGCCTAACTGCGACTTAGTTTTTTGTGTCCGACAAATTTTGCTGGTAAATATGTCAATTTTATTGCTCTGCCTACAATGAAATTACACAAATAAACAATAATCCGATTTTTCTGCTTACCATGTAAGGTATAAAGACATGAGTACATTTTCATTCATACATGTTTACTCCCCTAGCAACAAACATGCATAAGCTACTTTACCGTTCATGATTTATACCAAAGATTTGAGAAACAGCTGGTAAATTCTATAATTATTTTTTAATTCCCATTGATGCATGGTAGTATTTTTTATGATAAAGTAGCAAAAGTATCACTCAGCTAATTTTGCATAGCAACACGAAAAATCAATCTACCGTAAACACGTTATCATCATCGCTCTACAATTTCATAAATTAAATTGGACTCATAGAATTGATACTTAAATTGTTTCTGTGTTATAAGTGTTATCTATCTAAACTTATAAAATCGTTTGTCCTTACTGACTGACTGACTGACTGACTGACTGACTGATTCATCAACGCAGAGCCTAAACTACTAAAGCTAGAATCGTGAAATATGGAGAGCAGGTTCCTTTTATAACGAAACCTACCACTAAGAAAGGATTTTTGGATTTTCCCCCCTTAAAGGGGTAAAAAGGGGGTGTGAAGTTTGTATGAAAGTCCGTCAATTTTGAAGGTAGGATCTTCTAATTTTGTATTTAGGGTAATGATTTAAAAGTAATGAATACGTGTTTCAGCATTTTTTTATTTTTCACCCCTAAGAGGGTTATATAGGGGATGAAAGTTTGTATGGAAATTCCGTCAATTTTGATGGCAGGATCTTCCAATTTTGTTTTTGGGCTAAAGATTAAAAAATAATGAACACGTGTTTCAGCATTTTTGTATTTTCCACCCCTAAGGGGTTTAAATAGGGGATGGAAGTTTGTATTTAAATTCCGTCAATTTTAAAGGTAGGAACAGCGCGGGAACTCAATCCCACGCGGGAAAACTCTTAGCTGCGGGTGAAACCGCGGGGCGGAAAGCTAGTGTTTTATAAAACAGGTGGAATAATTTTTGAATTGTGTTTCGATTTGAATTTGTTATTAAATGTGAAGCAAAAACAATGAAAATTATCTTTACGTAACCAGTGAAAAACTGCCTCCGCGGACTTATGGTCTGAGCTATGGTCCTGATCCGGAGGTCGATTTCAGGCAATTTGTGAAATTTTCCTCAGTTTGGTAAGGACAATGCAGGCTACACCAACCGATTGTCAGTAAGAAAAGAATTCCGTGCTTCAGAGAGCATGTTAAGAATTCCTGTGAAAAGGAAAATCCTTCTAGATGGCAGTAAATTTCATTATTACTGACTGTTATCGCGAGTGTTCCGAGAAAGGTTTAAACCTGTTTCGGCATTGTAGGCGTCCACAAATATTTGTATGCTGCTTGTGAATGGGCCGAGGACTTTCTCTTAGCGTCTAACATCGACTCGTGCGCAGGTTGACCGTACGGCCGACGGCCATGTCGCGGGGAAAGACAGGACATTGACTGACAATGTAAAGCAAAACTTTATATGGATAGCACATATTTACCTAGCCGAGTAATTTTTTTGTCAATATGCAAACGGAAAGGCTTTGGCTCAGACAACGAAATTGACCAATTTCGAAAAATAAAATAAAATATTAAGCACTTCGCTCAGACAATTTCGTTGTCTAAGTATCCCTTACCGGTTTATGTATAAACTAAAACATAACCCTGTATACATAAAATCTCCTTATTTGTGAAAAAATGACAAGAAAGTAACTGCTTTTAGTAAAATCTTGTAATAATGGAACTTTCTTCACTAAAAACTAGATTCATCTCTTCAGTAATTTTTCGAACATCCTAATTTCGAACTGTATTACACCACACACACACGCGCAGGCGCACACACATACACACAATGTCAACACCACACGCCCAATACACTTGCCGTAAGGTCAATGTATTCGCGATACGACACAGTTCTCTACTATCTGTGCTAGTCACCCCCTTTACCAGTCAATCGACCCTCCTAGAACAACTTAAAGTCGAAAGTCGTTTGTCACCCACAGTTTAAGGTAAAAGCAAAAAAGGCAAACAGCTGAAAAAAAGTGTCGTTACGCAATCTTTGGAAATGCCCGTAAGCTCGAGATGTTATAAGAAAGGTAAGAGGCGAAGGAGGATTGGATGAGCTCACAAAATAATACATACATACATATAATCACGCCTCTATCCCTAATGGGGTAGGCACAAAATAATGCAGGAAAGAAATCGTCCTACGAGTTACGGAGTAAACCTACCCGCGATAAAAAGTAGCCTATGGCATGTGTTATACCTACCAGATGATACATCATATTAGATTAGATCATTAATAAAAGTTGGAGCATGGTGCTTTATTTCGACAAACATAAGTAAGTAAATAAGAACTTAGTTACTGAAGTGTATCTATACACTGAAAAGTAAGAATATACTTTAAAACGACACTGAAAATTTTAGGCGTACAAAAAGTAAAAACTTCACAAACCATATTTCTTTACTAGAATTTCTTCATCAGTTCATATAATTATAAAGTTCAAGGCTTATTTTCTTCAATTCAATGGAATGTATTTTAAACCTTCATAACGGCGAAATCTGCAAAATTTGCCGTCAGCAATACGAAAAAAAAGTAAATCCAGCTGATTAGTAACGAAATTTTCATTATGGAAAGTAATTTAAAACATGAACAAAAAGTTTACGCTATTTATGACGCGGTCAATGCGACCATGGCTTTTAGAATGGCATTTCTTGTTATTTAAAACCAATTTAAAATAACTTTCTTTTAAATATTTTGTATATGAAAGAACTAAGTATTGTAACAAAACTCCGCAATAAAATTGTATTTGAATCCGATAAATTGCAAATAAAATGATTTTTGTTTTAGTTTCAGCTTGGATCAATTAATGCTCTAAGTTCTTCAGGCTATTTAATATTAAAGGTCCCAAAACTATTGAAAAAACACTCCTTACATGATAAACGATGTAACTAAGCGATAATGCAGACAACTTTGTACAATAAAATACTAGATTGTACATAATTGAAACATAAAAATACAACAATAAGTTCAATGAAACAAAAATTCAACATAGGCGGCTGATAAAACATTAGCGATTTCTGTCAGGCAATCTTCGAGTGAGAGAAAAAAAGCAGTGATCGATTACTCAACATCCGTTACAATTAAAATAATGCAATTTCTTCATCGTTTGCGTCACGTTATCGACAACTTTGGACAAATTTACATACATAACCTTAAGTGAAAGTCTGGGGCTCATAGCCACATACTAATGCTCAAAATGTTTTAAGATTCTGGCTCCACACAGCCGATGGCCATACTTTTCTCCAGCGAGACATGCCGAGTCAGTAAATAAGGTGAATAAATTAATCATTCGAACCTGACCAACCCTCTTTGCGCGTCAAAGATTAGAAATGGAACAAAAGCGTCAATTCGTCTAGCGATCGCGTTACTTTTGAAATAGTAATTTGGTGTAACTTTAAAGAATTTTTGAAAGTTTTCATGTCAACGAAGATAAAAGTGATCTTAATATCTTCAATAAACCACGTCTTTATCCCTTACGGGTAGGCAGAACGTCAACGCTGTAATAAAGGACCACGATTCAATTTCAACAATTTTACAGGGATAATTTCAGACTGAGTATTGATATGTTTTTACCTCGTCTATAATACAATACATCGAATCCAGGTTCCACTACTAGATTTTATAGTAGTATCAGAATTAACTGATACATTCTTTGTTGTTATCTCTCCCAGCCCAGCATGAAAAGAAATCTCAATATGGTAGGTAAAAGTCAAATTTTATTTGTTCACCACTGGGCTTAAATAGCAGGTCTGCGCTCTCGTTGATCTGTGCCGCGGCGACTACCATCACTACTTTCCTTCCCTGCGTGTGTGACGTAACTCTATAAAAGAGAGTGCGGTGAAGACGCCGCCGCTATACCGTTTCCGCTAGCCAGGCTCGGCTATAGCGTCCCGACCACCGGCACAGAAGGACGCGAGCGGAACTCTTTCCGCTGGAGCCCAGAAGGACTCAGTGACAAAACAAAAGGTGAAGTGTCAAGGATTAGTGCACGTGTAGTGTCGTGACAGTGTTGTGATTGCAACAGTGGCTGAAGCTCGCGGTGTTGCCGAGGGTGCTGGAACTAAAGGCCTCTGTTTGTTTCAGATACGAGATGAGGTCGTTATTCTTGTTAGCGGCTCTTTGCTGCTTAGTGTTGTCTGCGAGCGCGGGACCCGTCGCGCGACCTCAGGAGGTCCAGACCAAACAGAAGGAGGTTGAAGTAGGAAGGCAGGCTGCAGCAGCCGCGCCTGCTGCCTCCTCCGATGATGATGATGACGACGACGATGACGACGATGATGATGTAGACCTAGAAGACCCGCTAACAGGTACTTTAGGTACTAAAACGCACTTTTTATATATTCTCGCACCTTTGCATTAATACATTTTGATTGTAGTGATAATATGATTTATTTGTTTTATAAGTCGCTGTATCACACTTCAAAAATATTGTGTGGTTACGTTTTTTTGCTAACGGCATTGTGATAACAATATTACGAATTTGCGACAATTTGGAATATTAAGGTCAATTCAGTGTGAATTTAAAGACATCAACATATCGAACATTTTGAAGTTTTTTTTAACTGTCTTCATTTTTCTTGCATACATTGTATGTAGTTCAAACGCATATACGTATCGTGACCTATTGATGAGATTTACCGTTGAAATGATCAGAGTTGTAACGGTAGTACTCTGTTCACGAGATCTTCGAGATATTCAATTCAAACCATACTTAACATGGTATCTGCTAAATTGCTAAATCATGTGCAAATATTTTATTGCGTTATATGAAAATCCGGGTAATTTCTCAGATAACTAGATTATTTATATTAGCATCATAAACGCATCCTTATAACAAGATTCCATATTCAAGTTAATGATTAAATCATAGGATGATATTATAACATTCCTGTATGAAAGATGATCATAAATAATACACTAGTTATTACATTTGATTGCGATGTCAAGAACATTCTTGAATAGTACCGTTTATGAATCATAAGTTGAAATAGCTTTTGATAAAGTACAGATACTAAATAAAAATTGATGGCGAGCGAACACAAAGACCTGAGATAAATACATCAAAAGTCTTCAATCACACTGTCAGAGGAAAGTGTTACGTTTCATCGATAAAAATTCCTGAGAATCAGGACGCGGTGGCAACGCGGAATGTGCGCCGATGAGGCGGCCAGCGTGACAGCCGCTCTCAATCGGTAATTAATTCAAACAGAAAGACTCAATCAGAGAAATTGACGCTCCCCTGCTTTCTACAGGCTGCGGACGTCACGCACCGGCGCCGGCGCAAGCTGATTAACCGTTTGCCGTACGGTGTATTTGCTTTATCGATAATCGTGCTAACAACCATTTCCCAGCAAAACTTGACTGATCCCAAAGTCGGTCAATAGCACAACGCCGTAAACTTTAATATTCTCCAAATAACCGTAACCACATATTGTCTCAGCACGCTTGTTGACATGAATAACTGTGTTTATTGTGTTTACAATTTTTTTTCTCGGTTGTTGTAGATGACGACGATGATGATGACGATGATGACGACGATGATGATGAGGCTGAAGACGATGATGACGACGATGACTACTTGGAGAGGTTCTTCGACGACATCTTAGGAGGAGGTAAGGATCTTGTACAATAGAGTAAAAATATAGTTTAATTAGATTGAGCAATGCCTAAAACTATTCTTGTTCAATGCAGGAGAGGACGATGAGGATGATGAGCCATCCGCTGTTCAGCCAGTCGTCGCCCCCGCCGACACCGTCGCCGCCGCCCCTGCCGCCGCTGCCGCCCCCGCCGCTGCCGCTGAAGACGCAGTGGCTGCTGCCTCCGAAGAAGCCGGTGAAGCGGCCGAGGGTGCCGAAGCCGCCGCAGAAGGCGAAGAGCCAGAAGCCCAGAAAGAACCCGCCAGTGCTGAAGTCGAGTCCGCCGCCGCCGCAAGCTCAGAAGCTGCCGCTCCCGCCGCCGAAGCCGATGATGAGGAAGACGATGACGACATCGCCGACGCGCTAGACCCTGAGGAAGACGACGATGACGAAGACGACGACGATGACGAAGAGGAGGACGATGACGACGACGATGATGACGACATCACCGACGCCCTCGGAAGGAACCACTCCGCCAAGCACTCACGTGAGTCAAAAAAGCTGAAGGCCAGCGTTGCGGCGCACGCGAAAAAAACCGGCAAAAAAGCAAACTACATTGGCAAAGTAAAGAAAACCAAAGCAACATCAGCCGCGGCCGCCGTGCCTGAACACAAAAAGTTCAGATAGTTCGCCGGCGGTGCCGGGCACCATCCATCCACCTGAGAGACCTCCACGGTCCCCTCCTTTAGCTTAACTATTTATTGACTATTTATCTATTTATTTAATTTATTTTATTTATTAAGTGAGTGTGTTTGATGTGTGAAAGTGTAAGTATGGAACCGAGAGAGTTAAAAAGTTAAATTAATGTCTAGATCATGTCACACCGGTCTCGTGGCAATTTATTTGAAATAAATCTGTTGTTCTAATTTGTTGTGTGAAATTTATTATCTCACCTACAAGATGATTTGTGCGTGTTTACATCTTTTACTCGAGATTCATCACCTAAGATCGGTCAGAATTCTAGTTATGTGAAGTACGCTTTACTTTAGTCAGATATTCAAGTGACATTATCTAGTGATATTAATTTAATTTTGTTTGTAACAATAAAAGTATACTAGTCAACATCACGTATTTATATATCTTCATCCCCTTTTACCCGTCAGTATTGAATATATCTGTAGATGTATTTTAGTATACTATTATTCATGTATCTATCAAATTCTCATATATTTCTGTACATGGATAGCGTAGTAAATATTTATGTAGAGATCAAAATGTAGATATAGATATGACTAGCTTTTTGACCGATTATGTATGTAATATAACGCACAAACCAATCTGATTCCTTTCCCTACATCCCAGTAATTGATGGATCGGTCGAGTTGGAGGAATGGGCACGAGATTCCTCTGTCGGGAGTGTCGGTGCAGGCGCAGGCGCAGGCGGTGCGGCTCTCGAGAAGGAACTAGTTCTCGATGTATGTCAAGGGGTCGATGCGGCCGCGGCTGTCCGCTTACTTTCCCGTGCGATGAACCCGCCCGATTTCTTCTCCAGCCTTGAGCTTGACACTTTCTTTGACCTTGCGCGTCCAGCCCAACGCCGACCTTGACGCATCTATACCAATAGAAAGTAAATCGAACCAAATGTTTACTCTCACTAATGACGAATTTACCGCGAAATCCGCGTGTCGTTGTCGCGTCCGACGTCCGGCTCAGTGAAAACGAGATAATGAGATGCGAAAAGAGAAATTTTAAATGTTTGCCAACGTGAAACGCTGGGAGAGTAGCGAGGAGTCATATTCGACCTAAATGGAACCCGTTTGATGGCGGCAGCGGCACCGCCTTAAGCTGCACCTGATTGCTTCCTTTCACGGAAATGAGATATTACAGGTCTTCGAAGATCATTATAGCTTCACACGTATGGCATTAAGTTGCTCTTTTGAAATTGAACTAAGTACGCATTCAGTTTTGATTTTGAACCACTCTTGCATAATACAAGTAAGAAGTCAGAAAACAATCATCAAGATAGTTTGTTACAGTTTTCATTTCCGAAGTAAGTTTCGATATAAGCTAGCCATACAATGTCAACGGATTCATGCAACTAATTAGAACTGCACTGGATGTACGCAGAGTCGTTTGGCGATGTATGTCGCAATTAGATTTCTTCGAATGTGCTGCGCTGCCCGGCACGCGGTTTCTTTTACGTGTGGAAAATAGAAAATCCACCGTTGACTGGTCGTATTAATTGTACCTGGTCATTATAATTCAAGGGGGGCTCGGGGGGATACAGTTAGTCGCTCGCGTGCGCCCGCGCAACGTGATTAGAATTAGGTGCACTGTATACCGCATGCATGATGTACCGAATAATTATCACTTGCCATACGATAGGTGCGTGATGTCATGAAAATAGTAATTGGAGAAGTAAACATTTGTGACTGACTAACAAGAATAGCATCCGTCGAAAGAGAAATTGTTTATTAATGAAGTTTCGCTGGTTCGCCAAACTCTCTATTGACTAGGGCTTTTCACTCTTTGTTTGACATCAAAAGTATTGTTGACTCTCGATTTCTTAACAGCTTTCGTGACCGTCTTTATGAGGTAATAACTTCTTATATGTTATGTGTAAGTATTGTACCAACAGCCTGTGATACAATTGGTTACAATGAAGACAAGTCTTATCCAATCTTTGAGGTAGAACTGCTTCCTTAGATTCTTTAATATATACAACGTACTTTATAGGTATATGAATAAATTAATGATCAAAATATTTAGGTTACTAAATGAAACCGGCTTCCTGGCATTCTCTACCATACATGTCCGCGAAAGTGATAGCAATCTACAATCTATATCCGTCCTTCAGAAGTCACGAGACTTTAGTGCCAAGCATTGCGAACGAACTTGCTCTTCTATAAGTATCCCCAATTAAAAGCTACGAAGAAATTCATGGGATAACCATATGTTACTATGAAAAGAAACATCAGGAGCCATATTTTTGAATCACTCGAATCGAAATGCGGATGCGACAGAGCAAAATTCTTTCGAGTGATACTGGTCCTGATATACTGCGTGACGCAAATAACATTTAATAGAGACATAAGCCTGTATAAATAGTTAGCTCACAAGGGTGACAATGAAATTGAATTTTAAATGAAATGATATTTTAGTGCAAAATATCATATTAGGCTTAAACTTTAAATAAACAATAAACGGTGATAATGATAAGACTGTAAAGAGAACAATAGTTTCTCATACATCTACAACGAAGACATCAATAAAAAATTAAAGACAGAAATTAAACATAGCAGAGCACACACACACACCTGATTTAATATTAAACTATCACTACCTGAACGTAAGCGTAATACGAAATATAAATAATAAATATAATTTTCAATCATTAATCAACACAGGCTGTGCCTACACAAATTTATTCTTATGCTCTTCTATCTAAAGCAGTATAGTATTTAAAAACGCAAGTTCACAAAGAATAATTTACAAAGACAAATATAACATAGGTGCCATCGAAGAGCCCCCGAAGAAGCCTCCAGTGCCAGCAGTCTACATCATCAAATACAACCGCTTCGTCGACAATATCTTGGAGAAGATGAACGATGTCCTTCGAAGATCATACGACCCTGTCAGCGTGAAACTACAGCCTATTGATGCTAGCAAGAAGACCACTAATAAGAAGAAGAACACGAAGAAGAATAACAAAACTAAAACCAATAAGAACAAAAGGTAAGATTCTGCTCTATATTTAGATATATAATTGACTGTTCTTCTTCTTCTATCGAGTCGATGACAAGAATACACCTTATCTTGACTGTTTCTGATAGTAGGTTACCGAAGGGATATTTAAAAAGCAGTAAACGATATCTTTATAAGCGTGCGTGAGGTGGATGATAATCTTAAAATTGATTTAAATTCCACATTAGCAGTAAATCTGTCACTACGCTTCCTTTGTTTCTTATAGCCAAGTATAGTGCAAACAAAATCTGTTAACGTTGTCTATAATAAATAAAATCACACATACAAATCCTTACAGGAAAACCTCCACAAAGAAGAAGAACACTGGCCGTGGCAGCAACGCAGAGAAACCCAAAGACGAAACTGCACCCATCGCCTTAACAGAGAAAATCAACCCAGTAGAGGAAAACAAACCAGTCGAAGAGAAACCTATCCTCGAAGCACAAAACGAGACCCAATCTAGAGCATTGAAGGAGAAAGCTGATGGCAAAGCTAAGCCTACTACAACCAAGCCCAAAGCCCCAGCTAAGGGAACCAAGCCGAAACCGAAACCACCAGTCAAATCCACGACTAAGAAACCAGTGACTAAAAATAAGAACAAGACGAAGACGACTAGTGAGAAAAGCAAGCCTAGGGCTAAAGGAACGCTGTATGGTTTATCGTCACTGAGGAGGGTTGGTGATGTTGCTGTGAACATCATGACTGACCACACCACTGTGAAGAGCAACTTCGCTGTTGGCCCTCTGATACTAAGGGTCGAGAAAGAGGTTTGTGGCATTTTGTATTAGGAGTACAATTTTTATAGCATACGTAACTCAGAGTAAACTTTTTGTGGCCAGTTCCAATAAGTTTGTAACCGAAAGAAATTAGCCATTTAGGTACAGATTTAAAAGTGAAAAGTTTACTGGAAATGTCTCTGCATCTATTTTTTTAAAATAATTAAATCATCACATCAATGTTAGTTACCTATGAAAAACGGTAGCACTATTATGATTTATGAAATTCAGAAATAAACTTACTGAAGGAATAGTGAGACATAATCGGTAGCTCAATAATCAAGCTAACTTACTAGAGTCTGTGCGAAAAGAGAACAGGCATAGAATTGGAGGGCGCACATTTGTATTAATTAACCCTCGGCTGGTTGCGTAGGGTTTATGCTAGGTCTTTGATCTAAAACCTCCAAAATTTAATGTAGAAGGTTACTGTTAAAGACCTGGACATAATCCTCACACGACTAAGCGACAGTTAATTAAATACAAATGCGCGCCCACAAATCCCATGCCTGTTCTCTTTTCGCACAGACTCTAATATGTTTGTAACTATAGGTCGGCCGTGGAGCCAAGAAGGAGATCAAATCAGCGACAGCAACCACAGCCGAGATGACAGGCAAGATCAGTCTGAGGGTAAACAACCAGGGTGTCGCCACATTACACTCCATCAAGGTTCTTCAGCCTAAACAGGTATTTTATTGTAATACTTAATGTAAACAGAGAAAGTCTTATGATAGGAAGAAAGAGCATTGGCTGCAGTTCCATTGATGCGAAGTTAGTGGAGCCAAACAATAATAAATATTACGAGACGCGCTACACAGATTTCGAGCATTCTGATATGCTACACCCACCTCCGCGCCAATGGAACCTCAGACTTAGAGGATGCGCGTAAGTACCTACTGGTGACAAAGCAGTTGCCCGACATTAGGATTTCTCTCTTGGACTCAGAGTGCGGAAAAGAGGATCCGACTGTCAGCCAACTGTTTTGTCGCCAGTGCGCGCACGGAGTGTCGTTACAAAATGCGTAATTATAATTACCAGTAATTACTGGTAATTACACATCGTGCGTCACATTGAGAGCCTTATATTATTTGGCATAAAAGAATATACAAGTGTTTACTTACATTTAATCCAATTATGTGTGTTTCAGGTGCGCGTGGACAGCAACCACGAGCGGACCCGCGAGCTGGTGTGGCGCCGCAGCGCGAGGATCGCTCACGTCGTCTCCGAGAAACTGCTGTCTGTCTCCAAGCCTATGTTCCAGATTGTAGACAAGCAGTAGACCATCTTCCTTCTGTCTTATGTACGTGAATGAGAAGCTAACTGTCGTCCGCCTTCCTTCAACTTCAAGCCAATTATCCAGATTGTTGACAAGCAATACTTCCTTCTGTTTTATTTAGGTAGGTGAATGAGAAACTGCTATCTGTCTCCAAGCCAATATTCCAGATTGTAGACCATCTTTCTTCTCTCCTATGAAAGGGAATAAGGATCCCATCCCCAAATTCGTAATTTATTTTGTCGATACACCATTGACTGTTTGAAAGAGTTGGTATTTCTGTATTAGGAAGGGAAAACTTAGGTGAGAGAGTTCGAAGTTATTCTCATTCGTCCGTCATAAGATAGATACAACTCAGATGGAAGTGTATTTAATGCAAAAAAAAAATTTAGTTAGGGTTACCTACAGTTTTTTTTTCAAAACATCGGCTTTCGCTTTCGTGTTAATTTTCTTACTGCATAGGTCTTTGTAAATGAAATATGGTGTAAATGTAATTCTTGAGGATGTAACCCATAGAATAGTCTTTGTTTGTACAAGAACATTATTAATATGTCCAGAAATTGAATACACTTCTATTTTATAGACGCCTTTAGTGGCTGACTGATACTAGAAATTTAGACACTTATTTTGTTTGGTGCTATTAGGGATGAATAAATGATAAAATCTTGCAGTTCTTCTGCATTAATGTGTTAAACTTACAGAAATGCGCATTTATACTGGTTAAGGTTTTATGATACTCATTAAATGATTAATGATTAGTCAGAGAGTGCATTTATTATGATATAAATTAATGGTGCTAAAGAAGATATTTTAATAATATTTAATAGACGTAAGATTATAAAATAGGTATTTATGAAATAAAATGTTTAAAAATATTTTACTGTGTAATTATTTGAATGTATAGGAAATAAAATACAAGTTATCAATTAAATATTGTGCACTATATTTCACAAATCACTGGCTCTCATAAATTAAGGTAACATTTTCACTTATAAAATAATAGCCGTTTATAAACCAGTATCCAACATACTGAAGATTATAATACCATATGACTGGATTTTACACTATGGGTACTATAACTAACACACATATTAACTTATATGAATACTGGTCATTGGGGAAATCTATGCTATTTACATTATATCTACAGGATACTAACTGGCAAAGATTGTTACATAGATACATAAATATGTTTCTCTTAGGATTTGTAGCTTGGCAAGTTAACAGAGAATGTCATGTATGAATTAATACAATTCGAGATACAAATCATAGACATAGACATAGACATCGTTTATTGGTAACCATTCATTACACAATCAAATATGCATAAAGTGTATTGTCAGTTTCGAAAATACCGGGGTTTAGTCTAGTCAGTATGCTCACTGATAGATGCTCAGACAGCGAAGTTGAACAACTTACGGAAAAGTAATTTACTTCCCCAAGATAAATGACCACTTTTGTATGGGAAAGTCATTTTTTATTCGTTTTTCGATGTTATTAGACCAGAGTTCCTGACCTCTGGTCACACACAAATTGTATGCAAACAGAGGCCAATCAAAATTGCCGATCCGCGACAGATCCAGAGTTACTGACCTCTGGTCACACACAAATTGTATGCAAACAGAGGCCAAGCAAAATGGACGATCGCGTCAGACCTGAGTTGCGTTTTAGAAACCGACTAGCGCCATCTGTTGAGTTGGAGTGCAACCCGTATTTTTTCATATATCGATCTATGTCTCTTAGGGAAAGTTGTTCAGTTTCATAAAGTTTGATCAGCTAATTTTTTTCACCATTTTTTTTGTCTTTATTGCATTAACGAAAATTCGCTTTAAATCTCTAAAATTGGCCTATAAACTCCACAACGTTCCTTTCCACACACAACACGATACTTATGAACATGTAAATAAAGAGGTTAAAAGTTTCACTTTAATTTAATCTACGTTATTCTATAAGTATTCCATGAAATCTGTTGTTTTTATATTTCATTCTATATTTTGAACAGATGGCGCTGACGTCACACATTGGATTTTCATTGCATTTCAAAGGAGTTTGATAGTTTTGTCGGGCGGATTGGAACGCCGAACACGGTACGCCGAAAGTTATGATGTTACAAATTATTATGGGCCATTCAGTAGCCTGAATTTCGCGTGACGAATGACTACTGAATTCGAAATAAAGGCATTTAAATTTAATTTAAATTTAAATTAATTTATGGGTTCAAATCCCACTCGAATGAAACTTTTGACCTTTTTAGATTCACGTTCGAAAAACATTAACACTGTGTCAAATTACACTAATATTGACGTTATTTTTATTCCTACCTCACCTCAACATTAAACTACGTGTCATTGATCTCATTTGGCAGCGATTTTGACGTTCCGTTTCTGCTGAGCAGAGGATGTCTGTTGGTTTCATTCATGATGATGACTTCTGGCGTTTCGTCATCTGTTTGTCTGAGAGAGTCGTATGTCGGAGGCGGAGTGATGTTTTTATTCTTTATGATCGGCATTGGTATCTGGCCGGTAAGGTCTGTAACGAAAGTAAATATTAAGTTAAATTATGTTGTAAAGATGCAGAGTGATTCTGTAAAACTACGAGTTTGAGGAGAGATTCTAACACAACAAGTTTTCTTATTAGATACTTCAATACAAGATACTGGTGCTAATTCAGGACGCATTATTACTAATTCTAATTCTTAGTAGCACTGTCACTTTCTTAAATTTGACATAAGAACAGGATAGCAAACAAACACGTGACTTTGACATTCCTAATTTGACGTACGGCGCTTTAAATAAGGAATGACCATAGAGCGTGCTCACTAATTTTACGTAATTTAAGCAGTCTTATGTCAGATTAGGAATGTCAATGTCATGTGTTTGTTTGCTATCCTGTTCTTATGTCAAATATAAGAAAGTGACAGCGCTATTAAGAATTAGAATTAGTAACTGGACGGCGTGAATCGAGGCCACTGGCCAGGGAAAATTTGCTTTACCCAAAAATCGCGTTGTGCGGGAGAGAAAGCAATTGTGCGATTTTCCGTCACGTGAAGTGTTTCGTGGCCAACGCCTTGTACAGAAAATTATTAAGGTCATAAAAAAGTTTGCTTATTCAATCAGCAAAAAAATAATTGAAGGTAGTTCGATAAGATCAGTGCAGTGCCACAGTCATAAATTTCCTGTCTCGAATAAAAAAAAAAAAATGAATATAGTGCTAAAAGTGGCCACTTTTGGAAATATTAAGTGGGAATTGTAACCTTATGGATAATAAAACGAAGTAATCGCATTATCGCAAAACACAAAATATTCATGAAAATGTTTCTATTTGAGACACAATAATTTTATTACTTGTGAGGGCAGCACTGAGCTCATCGAACCGCCTTAAGTAATTTACTATTACTTATCTATCCACATTATTGCAATAATGTTTGTTTATAATTTCATTACCTTAATCTAATTATAAGATTATTTACTTATGCAATATTACGGACGCGGCGGTATTAGCGTCACACTAAAATTGTAAACAAGCTATCAAAGACATAATAATAAATACTACTACGATTAATAATAATACTAATATAATAATAATAATAATATTGATAATAGTACTACGATTGCAGTAAAGATAACTAGTGCACGAGTTCTTCCGTATTTAATATCAACAATAATGAACTTGGAACTGCAATATATTAATAGTAAACAATGATAACAACTTATCTTTCTGGCGAAGAAAATTTTTGGAAGTAATTCCTTGAAAATGACACAGGAAGCTTGAAAACACAAATAAGCATAAAAACGCACTTGATTGAACTCATAAAAGCACGGTTACCCAAGCTTGGTGTTTATCTATGGCTTGGTCCCGTTTTTAGGTATTGGTCCTGGCGGCGGCGTCTTGGCCGGCTGGTACTTTTTTTTTTGTAAAAAATACAATGGCAAATCAAATTTAAAATTTCGCCTCGACACGCAAAAACGAAGAAGCTCGCTTCGCTCGCATAACTAATTGAATCAACTTTCGTGACCTATCGCGCTTGCTTCGTTACATATTGATTCGGTTTTGTTATGTCGTGCTTGCTTCGCTTGCGTAAAGTATTGATTTAGCTTTCGTGGTACACCGCGCTCGCTTCACTGGCATAACGTATTGATTCTGCATTAGTTAAATTGCTGATGACAAAAATCTAATGACATTCAGATGCAAACTGAAAAGGGGGCCTAAAATTGCAGTGCTCCTAAAGGCTCGGACAAGGTTAATCCAGCCGTGTATGGAACTTACCTTGTAAAGTGGCGTCTAGCTCATTGGCCTTCAACACGATGACAACACTGGAGCCGGCTCCACTGAACACTGATGTCACACTGTCCCGAGGAGCTAGCAGCACCAGTGGCTGGCCTCGAGATGACAACGAACTAGATAATGCGCAGATTCCTTTAGCTGCGGTGAAGTCTGCTCCTGCAATGATGGAAAATATGCATTTTATTATTTATTTTTTACTCACAATTCAATTAACTTCCCCAGTTTGGTTTGGAAAATGCAGACTAAATCACCTGATTGTAAGAAAAATTATTCCGTGCTTCGGAGGGCATGTTAAACCATCAGTGCCGGTCGCTGTGCTATTAGGTGGTTTAAAAACTCTGACACAAGGGTTCATCGGATCGATCAGCTCGAAAACCCAGTCGATAAGAGGAAGGCATTTTTTTAGAAAATTTGATAAACAAGGAATCAAAAGTTACGACTCGAGCAATATTTGAACCTGAGTTTTTAAAATATGGTTCCATGTATTTGCCAACTGAGCTATCGCGAACATACCCCACCAGTTGAAGTTTTAGGTCCGTATTTATAATCAGCTCTCAAGAGTGACAGCGAGTTTGAGTCCGTATCAGAAATGTCATTTCAGTAAAAAACGATCTGTCAAATCCATACTTAATATTGCTCTTAATCTTGAGATCGCTTTATAAATACGAGCCTTAGATTAGTTAGATTATCATTAAAGTGCAAGACCGTAAAAACGTGATAACTGAGCGAAGACAGGTATTTATTACGCTTATTAAAGAATCTTCGAAAATATTAACGAAGACTTTAAATTTTATAGGATAATAAATTGAGAAGCACTGAGATAAGACAACACTCATAAAAAAATTGATAGTACCACTTTTTAAGATAAATTTTACGCCATAATCGGAAAATTTTAGGCCTGACATGCAAATGCGATCGAGTATCTCAATGTAATAATATAATATTATGATTTTAAGTCAAAGTTCGATAAGGTCTGAGGTCAGACACAAATATGAGTCATATGAATTATCGCGACAGCTAAGAGTGACGTGAATTGAGAAAAACAGGCTTCATCTTCAGAACTGGGCAGCGAAAGTCCGTACAATTAATAATCTTTACCATAGAGGGTGTTAAGGACAGCTTCCCACAAACTATTAAGGGTTCCTCACTCAAAGAAACTGAACAACTTTCACAAGGCTTTTTCAGTTGCATATAGTACGGGAGGAACTATCACACAAATTTAATTTATTTATTCAATTACAACGGTAAAACCAATTACAGTAATTGTTAAACATTCAGACATTCATCATAATAAAAATTAGTCGTCAAAAAGTATTTTCAAAGTAATAAATAATACAAATTTAAAAAACAATTGTCAATCGAGTTATTAAATATTATTAAACATAAATTAATTTATTATACAAAAATAGCCTTAGTAAACAATTAAATAAACTCAAATTAAACAATAAACATACCTAAGTCAAGCGATACTAGACGGGCAATCATCCCTCTTTTCGCAAAAACATAATAAATATTGTAAAATTATTCTCCATTCATCCGCAAACACATCACATTCTCGCTGTTCGTCCAGGAGTGCGTTGAACGCGCGTAAAAAATAATAATCACTTACCTAAGACGTATCTGCAGTCAATAACAACGGGCATAGAGCAACCTCCTTGCTTCTTGGCAGCTCTTTCTACATATTGCCTGATGTACTCAACTCCAGGGAAGTATAGGCTGTTTCCAACCGTTATTAGTAGGTAGTTGAAGCCAGAGTTCGTCTGGAAGGTATACAAAATTGATAAATAAATACAGAAAGAGGAAGAAAAAAGAGATAATCATTCACTCACACAGATTGGTACATTTAGTCACATACTACATCAAAGGAAAATACTTCCAAAGCAATTTAAGACTGATTTTTAATCTGACAGCTCGCGTAAGACCCGCTTTTAAGCATGCATCTGTCACTGTCAGACGAAATTTCCTCCCATCTCGACCTTATTACTAGGAGAGAATTTCACCAAATTTCACTATGGCAGTTAGTTTATGGTAAGTCTGTAAGACTAGAAGAACCGCTTGAACGGGCCCCAGTTTGTTTAGAAAAAGTCTAATTAAACTTACAGTGACAATCTCGGCTTCAAGCTGTGGCCTTGCGCTGGGGTACAATAGCAGTATCACATTGACGGCCACTCCAGCTAAGATGCCCAGTTCCACACCCACTATCAGACAGATGGCGAACGTAGCGAACGCTGGGACGAGGTCAGCGCGCCGAGACCGCCACATCGGTTTTACCACCTGCAAATTAGAAAACTGGTAAAAGAATTCGTTTTTGACGGCTGTAAAACCAATGATAAACAGAGACTTGTTAGATTATTGATCTAATGTCCTTCGAGAGCGCTAAATAAATAGATATTAGCCAATATCTAATTTTAGCTTTCTTCCATGCTGGACTGGGAGCGATAGAAAAACATATAAATATAGAATTATAGAATGTGCCAGCTGCATCTCCAGCTGCTGTAAAAACCAGCTAAGGGATTCGAGGGTGTATTGCAATTTATAGGCGATGGGCTGACACTATAGCAAGCAATATACATTATCATCTGTAATAACCCTCAAAACTTGTGAGACGTGGCGGAACGACTTTTGTTTAGGTCGTTTTTGCTCTGCCTACCCCTCTAGGGATAAAGGCGTGATTTGTGTATGTGTATGTATCAGCTCAAACAATCAAAGATTTTAAAATATTGCAGAAAAATATTGCCATGTTTTAAATATCAAGTATCCAACCAAACCTCCAGCCTATACTGGCTTTTAAAGTACAGTCAGCAAAGGAGATATCTGTGCTTCAGGCCCGCTCGAAACGGATGAAGTGAAGATGAAGGATGTTTCAAGAGGTTATTATTGGTTTGTCATCAAATTTCGTATGTTTTTACTATTTATTGAAATCCATAAATAATTTTCTGAAATAATTTCATCCGTTTTGAACGGCCTTGTACAGCAATCGCCTTTGCTGACTGTACATAGGCCAAAAAAGAGCTTTCAATTTCAAAAGTACATATGCGATAATCATACCTCGTATTCTATCATAAATATCACAGCACAAATGACAACGGCGGCGAGCGACGCCTTCGGAATGAAATAGAAATAGGGAGTGAGCAGGCTCAGCGCTAGCAACACTAGGATACCTGAAAGGAAGGTTCTATATTAATATTTTCGTTATGATAAGTAAAAGTGAGAGAAGTTGAATTGGGCAGATTGTAATGCTGTAATTGTATATCCTAGGTATAGATTATGTTAATGGAATGTTAGGACCAGGCCAGGATGTTCCCTAAGGGTTCGATGGGCTCAGCAACATATCATCCCGCCGGACCAGTTGTACCATTTGACAGTACCATTGATGGTACAATTTACAACAAAATGTCCCAATTGTACCATTAATGGTACATATAATTAGTGTAGCTGATACTGTTGATACTGAAATTCACATTAATTCATTACGCGAGCGAAGCAAGCACAACATATTATCGCGAAAATTTAATCAATATGTTACGCGAGGCAAGCGAAGCGTGCTTGACAATTCACGAAAATAGATATACGTATTTTAGATGTTATCTTGGATTAAGCAACTTTCTTATGATTTCCATTTCCCTGGATAAAAAAAAATTGTTGTCATCCAGACGCTTTTTCAAAAGCCTCGACGCCCCCGGACTTGTCAAAACTTGGACAAATCCGGAGAAACATGGCAGCCTTACCTGTATAGACATTTCCAAACTGCGTCTGTACTCCGCTGGCGTGGTTGACGGCGCTGCGTGAGAAGGAGCCGGTTATAGGCATCGCGCTCACGAACGAGCCCAGGATGTTCGCGAAAGAGATAGATATCAGTTCCTGGGTTGCGTCCACTGTCTCTCCGCTGGCTGGAAGGCGAGAAAGACATGGATTATCAATAATGATCATTTATTATAAAACTTGCATGCAATTTGCCAGAACTTTCCATGCTGGACTGGGAGACTGGGAGCGATGGAAAAACATAGAAAGTGCCAGCTGCTTCTCCTCCTGGGTATGCTGTAGAAGTCTGCAAAGGGATTCGAGGGTTACAGTGTATTGTAATTTAGGCGATGGGCTGACAACCTGTCACTACAACAATATAATCGTACAAATCTATCTGAAATAACAACCTTTGTTTAGGTCGTTGATGCTCCGCCTACACCATTGGCGAGGGATACAGGTGTAAATATGTAAAAAGTTAAATATTATCCTTACCAAAAGCCTTAGCAATGGCGACGTTCCCCAACACGCCGATGATAGGCACGAGAACTATTGAAGAGCCGAGGTCTGAGCACATCTCGAGGAATGACACCGGCCTGTCTCCTATTTGGGTTTCGAACGGTGGGGATGACCAGGTTGGGAGGCCTTCTCTGTAAAAAAAATAAAAAATTAACTTCAACTAAGTTAATTAACTAAATTAACTCCAACTTCAACTAAGTTGGATAGACTGCCTTGCCTTTGTGGTCTAGTGGTCTGAGTCATGGGCTTTCCGGAGGGAGGTCATGGATTGGATTTCCACGCAGGGAACACAAAGTTGTTATTTGTCAATTTATCACTTTTTGAGATTTTTAATAGCTGCAGCTGCATTGCCCGCAGGCTGGTTTCCTGTAAGAGTAAAGATTCCGTGCTTCGGAGGTTCGGTTGCTGTCTTTGATAGTGGTCGTTACGCAACACAAACCATGTCAGATGAGAGGAATTAGCTTTTACCAATAGGTGGTTTAAAAGCTCTTGACACCAGGGTTCATTGGGTTCATCATCTCGATAAAAAGAAAAAGAACAAAAGAAAAAAGGAAGTTATATTTACCTGACAGTGCCAGTGAGTTTGAACGGCGACTCTCCGTAGTTCTTCTCGTAGACAAACGCAATCACCGTACATGTTATAACAACTAGAGCATTTCTAGAAGTGGACAGAAGCCATAAAGCCTTCTTCAGCCCTTTCTGGCTGGCAGGTAAATTCAGGTCCTTCATTTTCTGAAATAAAAAGTTAATTTGATATTTACCCTGACCACGAACTAAGGCCCGTATTTATAATCAGATCTCAAGAGTGACAGCGAGTTTTTTAGTTCGTATCAGAAATGTCATTTCAGTACAAAACGACCTGTCAAATCCATACTTAATATTGCTCTCAATCTTGAGATCGCTTTATAAATACGAACTTAAAAGACCTGCCATAGAGGTACCATAGAGCAGGGCTTATAGGAAGTCCATAAAGTCCTTCTCTTCCTGTTTCTCTGTCTTTCTCTCTTCAGGTCTTTACAACGTGTAACATAAAAGGGTATATGCATCGTGAAATGTGTGAATCTACCCATTTAACTGAACAACTTTCCCTAAGGAACATAAGTCGAAATATGAAAAAAAAAAAAAGAATTCCCATAGTAAATGCGCTATCAGCTGATGCATTTTGTATAGAAGGTCAAAATTTATTTTTCGTTTTTCGACCTATGTTCCTTAGGGAAAGTTGTTCAGTTTCATGGGTAGATTCACACAGTTCACGATGCATATACCCTTTATGTTACACGTTGTATACAGTGGTCATGCTATACAGGGAGGGAGTAAAAAAAGTTGCTGACCAAACTCGAAATATGAAAAATAAATTTGGCCCTCCCATACAAATGGTGTCAGCGGCTCCAGTTATTTTGTATGAGAGTGCCATTTTTTTAAAATATATTTCGACCTATGTTCCTTGGGGAAAGTTGTTTAGTTTCATGGATAAGATCACACTCTAAATAGCTAATTTTTTACTCCCTGTAGAATAAATATTGTAAATAATTATAAAGCTTACATTGTTTAAACTTTTATTTTCTTAAAAATGTAAAACAGTAGCCAAACAAAATTTCTATCCGATAGGAAGAATCAGAAATCGTTTTGGAACGAAAAAAAATAGATGAAGTCACAGATAGATATGCATGACCGGTCATTGGGACGATAACCTTTCAATAAAGCTGCTAAATTGACATAATTAAAGAACAAACAGACAAAATAACGGATATTTTTATTCTGCTTTGCTTTTTTTCTGTTACTATTTCAACCACAGCTGAACGTTATCCTTGGTATTTTAAACTTTTTATTCTTATTTTTATTTAATAAAATTATTAGTATTATATGGAATGTATTTATTTCATTTGAGTATAGGCAAAAATTTATAATATTAGCTAACGCTAGTATAGGTTTGCACTATCCCCCTTTCTACTCCGCATTTTTCTTTCACCCAAAGGTTGCTTGGAAGAAATTGCCACTTTAGCAATAAGGCGGCGTTCTGATGTGTTGTACCTATGATTTGTTTCCTTATGTGCAATAAAGTATTTTTATTGTATCTTATCTGTTTGATAAATTTTCCAACTTACCCGCATCAGAAGGAGAGTAATGATACACGTTATTCCTAATGTACTATCCGCCATCTTTGCATTTGGTATGTTCACTGCCACCTGAAAAAACATAGTACATCATTATTTGTTCTAATTAGAACACACTTGATATTATAATGTTTTAACTTATTTGGGTCTTTAGCAATGGGCACGACTCACAAGACACTGAGAACAATTCGGTACGAAAACGATGAAACTAAAATTAATGCCGTCCCTTTTTGTTCTCTTATGATAGAAAATGACAGGTATGGACGTAAGTATATCAGTTAAGTCGTGTCAATTCTTCTTCTTTGGTCAGCTAATTTTTTTACAGTCGGTAAGGGGAGTAATGTATCTTCTCGCTAATATGATTGCCATTTTTGGTATAACGAGGTGCCATAGTTACCTTTTTCAGAGTGTCAATGAACCCCCCAGACTTGAACTGCAAGCCCAGTAAACCCTTCAGTTGGGAGACCGCTATTATCACAGACGTTGCAGAAGTGAATCCCACAGTCACTGGCACCGATATGAAGTCTATTAGCACTCCTGAAAGAATATAATGAGGATTAGTTTATATCTTCCATGCTGGACTGGGAGCGATAGAAAAACATAGAATGTGCCAGCTGCATCACCTCCCGGGCATGATGTAAAACCCAGCGAAGGGATTCAAGGGTTTCAGTATATTGTAATTTAGGCGATGGGCTGACAACCTGTCACTACAGCAATATACAGATCTATCTTAAACAACCCTCAAAACTTGTGAGACGTGGCGGAACGACCTTTGTTTGAGTCGTTGATGCTCTGACTACCCCATTTAGGGATAAAGGCGTGATGTATGTGTGTATGTATGTAGTTTCTATAATTTGTGGAATAAGAAATTGTGATTCTTCTTATGGAATGGCTTTTTAGATAGTGCCAGCAGCTGCTCAAGTTATTTTTAGCTCAGGGCATATTTATGGGTAGGTTCATAGTTTCATACCCTAAATATTGGTCAGCCAATTATTTTACATTATTGTAATAAGACACGTTTGCATCGGCTCGTGAAAAAAAATCTCGCAAAACATTCCAGATATTGCTTACTTTTTTTTCAGAAAATAATCCTCTAGTTATAGGACACTTATAGGTATTGCAGATGGTACTGTAAATATATTTGGGTTGCATGTTTTGAAGAAATTATATTTCAAATTACTTAGTTTTAGTACTCATCAAGCAAAATTATCAATTTCGCAAGTAATTATTGCTATCATAAAATGCCATTAGTGTGGCACATAAACATTTATAATACGCAATGAATAGGAAAAAATAAACTAATCGTGACTTTGCAATGTAAAAGATAATAAAATCCAGGTTTAATCAATAAGCTGCAGTGTAGTGAAATCCAAATGAAATAACTCTTCAATCGGAAGAGTATAAAACAGAAGTAGAAAACAGTTGCAAATAAAATTTAGCTGAGAGCTAAAGACTGCTTAACGGTCGAAGCGTATCCACAAACTCCAGAAGAAATAAAGTAACAAAGTAGCTAAACACAAATAAGTATTCCTCTTGACTCAGTCGTAGAAAGAATGGCAGGGGTTGTAAACGTTAAAAGTTTTGATTTCCTGCACTTCCCTCTTGTATCTCATCTCCTACATTTTTGCAACTGTTGCAGATTATACGGGGGCACTTTGAAAATATTTCGTAATAAACTTGGTAGAGTGCACCGCTTCAAACCAGAATTAATTGGATTTTGAATAGTGTTCGGAGCGACCCATTATAAGACCACCAATTTGCAGGCAAACCTTAAAGTTCAGAACTTAAACTTGTTCTTTGAAAAGTAGGTATTTTTACTACCTACAGTTTGAAATGAAAATAACTAGTATTCCTCTTGACTCGGCATAAAGAATGGCAGAGGTTGTAAGAGTTAGGTTTTGATTTCCTGCAGTTGTAGCTTGTTTCTCATCTCCTACAATTTTGCAACTCTTGTGCAGTTTGTTCAAGTTTATTTCAAGAATTCCGTAATAAACTTGTAGTAGGGCAATTACTAATTTAAGGTTTAAAAGAGCAGCAATTTAAAAAAAGTGTGCGCACCGCTCAATTAATAATTAGTTGAAACACGTATGGTCCTATGAACCTATTTCTCAATATCCGATGGCCACACAAGCAAAAAGTAGCGAACAATCACAAAAATTCACTGTTACTACCACTAAAAACTTTGCCACAGGGAATTGTTCTGTGGCCGGCCGTGGGTTCCTAACTGAGTATGAACTATGAACCTACATGGAACCAACTCTGAATTAAAACGGAACAACTTTCTATTTCTATACAAATAGCGCCAGCTACTCGAGTATTTCTCTTTCCTATTGCCAATTTATGTTCCTTGTTGACATTGTTTTCGACCTATGCTCATTCACAGAATATTTGCTCAAATTTGGTTTTTACAAAAATCAACTTACCCAAATGCAATATCCCCATGATGAGCTGGACGACTCCAGTAAGGAAGCACAGCAAGACGGCATAGTCGAAGTTCCTGCCCTGGATCTGCTGATACGTCATCAGGGCCATCAGAGCCGTCGGGCCCAGGGTGATGTCTTTACAGGAGCCGAAGATCATGTACACGAAACAACCCATGAACGAGGAGTACAGGCCATACTGGAAGGAAAAAATGCTGTCAAAAAAGTAGTTGCAGTTAAAGTAGTAGGTATCTATCGGTTCTAAGGTTGATAATGATTTTACAGTAAATTGCTAAACAATTATTATAAAAGCGAAAGATTTTATGATTGTCTATTTGACAATGAAAATGAGAAACATTCATCCAGATTTTTTCTCAATTTTATCAGGATTTCTTATCATAATAAATTAGTAGGTAACTCTGCTACTGAGTTTCCTTGAAACGGGTCAATGTACTCGGTTTATTATCACAAATAATAATATTAAAGTTATGTTTTAATTTTAACGTGTAATTTCAACGTAGGAACGAGGTATTGATAAATATCGGGTCAAAACTCTGACCAATGCTAACTGGTACAATATGAACTCATGCAACAAGGTCGCCAACAAAATATTGCGTAATTTTAAGTGAATAATTATACGCAATTTTAATACAAGAAAACAGAATTAAGTTATCAAATCAAATGTATTCAGTCTGGTCATGACAAAAGTGCATTTATCCCGTTCTTTGAATTAAAACCTTTGGTTTATGTGATTTGTAAACCAAAAACCTACCAAAAACTAATAATAAATAGAGATCAGAAAAACGGTTTTATTTCTTCTTACCATGGGTTTGATTTTGCCTTTATCCTAGGCTGAGGCGTAGTCGATGATAAAGTGACGTTAAGACTTTGAACTAAAGACTTTTCAGCTTTTAAGGTACTGCCAGACTTTTTTGGGATATCGTAAGCCCTACCACCGGTTCTGTGGAATAATTTAGCTGGACTTATGCAAGCAAGACCGCTAAAGAACTTGGCACACTGCTCCGCCCTTCGCTCTCAGTCTAACTTAAATATTTAACACAATAGGAACATAGACAATCAAGCTCATTCCGGCTGATTCTGTTCGATGGAGCGTGATACTGGAAAAACCGCGTAATAGACTGATCTCATAAACAACCCCTATGCATAACGTAAACTAAACAAGTAATTCAGCTAGATGCTGTCAAACTAGACTACGTCCTTTTACGGGAACGTGAAACAAAACAAACAATGTACCCGGAACTTAAACAAATAAAAACTTACAACTGTAATTCTAAGGGGGCAATCGTACCCCGAGGAAAGCTATTGCCCAGATTCTACGACATAAGGGATTTCGCATGAAAACATTTGTACATTCGCAGGAACATTTAGTTTTATGATTTTGAGAACGCGACAACATTCTTGCATGATGCCAGGTGCATTTGTAATTTACTGGAGTGGAGTGCTTTAGGTCTGAAATAGTGGGTATAGTCTAATACATGAGTAAGATAAATTAGCTAATCTAAGGCATAGGTAGATAACAATAAGATGCGTTCGATATGTTGGTTTTATTTATTTATTTTTATTTATTTACTTTATTATATTTCAACAAATATAATGCTGAGTAAAATCTATTGGACGCTTTGAGAAGTATGAAATGAGAACCGGCCGTTATACAAATTGAGGCTAGTATTTGGTGTGACACCATAGAATATACTGTCACAGATTTAGCCGAGATTGCCGAACGTCATTTATTTCTTAGTACATATCGAGGCCTGAAGCACAGCCTGAAGTGAAAAAATGTGTGGTGTGGTCGAGTAGTTGAAATAAGTAAAATCGAGACTATACATTGTTATTTCGGCCGAGAGGAAACAATAAAGAAACATTAATGTTGCGATTCCCCGATTTACTATAGCGGATAATAGTAAGTAGTAACGTACTTGTGGATCCAATCCTGCTAATGTCGCGTACGCCAACGCTTGCGGTATGACGGTGAGCCCTACTGTCACACCGGCTATGAAGTCAGCTAGAGCCTTCTCTGTGTTATACTCGGGCAGCCATTTTGTCACCGGCAGCCTTTTGTGCAGCAGACGTTTGTACCACGTCTGGCGTTTGTAGCGATGCTTAGATGGAGACGACATGTTGGTTTGTTGCGTCTGCGGGCAAATAAATTGGTGTATCAGTGATATGGATATCAAAGTTCAACTTTTAATGTGAAAGAACAAGGTACGGGACACGGCATTATACATTAATAGTACCACTTTAAACATTAAAATAACCTGCAACCGACACTTAATTAAATAAATAATTAATGAAGGTCGTGTCAGTCTAGTTGCTTATTATTAAAAAGAAGAAACGGTGTAGCCATAACATCAAAAGTTATATTTGTTTATTGCAGATAAATATAATCTTTTTACTCTCTGGTTTATATACGGGGTGTAAGGGACAGCGTCCCGTAAACTTATAGGGGTTGCTCAGTCAACGATACTGAACAACTACCACCAGGTTTTTTTTTCAGAAAATGAAAATAAAAATTTGCTTTTTCATACAAAATGATTACATTGATCAGACAATTTGTATGGAAAATAATTAAAAAAAACAAAAAAACCTGGTGATATGTGTTCAGTATCGTTGACTGAGCAACCCCTATCAGTTTGCGGGACGCTGTCCCTTACAACCGGTATAGGTATGATAAAAAGGGGGTCTGTCACTTTATTACTGCTTATATAAGATTTAACATGTAGGTACGTACACGTACTTATAAGTACATTAGAACAAACCTAAATGTTAAAAAAATGTGTTATCAAAACGTTTAAGATACATTAGTATAACCTAAATGTGAACAAAATCCTACACTATAAATCGACGTAACAGACTGAAGACTTATCTAAACTTATAAAATCGTTTGTCCTTACTGACTGACTGACTGACTGATTCATCAACGCAGAGCCTAAACTACTAAAGCTAGAATCGTGAAATATGGAGAGCAGGATCCTTTTATAACGAAACCTACCACTAAGAAAGGATTTTTGGATTTTCCCCCCTTAAAGGGGTAAAAAGGGGGTGTGAAGTTTGTATGAAAGTCCGTCAATTTTGAAGGTAGGATCTTCTAATTTTGTATTTAGGCTAATGATTTAAAAGTAATGAATACGTGTTTCAGCATTTTTGAATTTTTTACCCCTAAGAGGGTTAAATAGGGGATGGAAGTTTGTATAGAAATTCCGTCAATTTTGATGGCAGGATCTTCCAATTTTGTTGTTGGGCTAAAGATTAAAAAATAATGAACACGTGTTTCAGCGTTTTTGTATTTTCCACCCCTAAGGGGTTTAAATAGGGGATGGAAGTTTGTATTAAAATTCCGTCAATTTTAAAGGTAGGAACAGCGCGGGAACTCAATCCCACGGGAAAACTCTTAGCTGCGGGTGAAACCGCGGGGCGGAAAGCTAGTGAATTAAATAAAAATCGTTGTTATGTTCGTAAAGGAAAACATTTCGCAAGGTGATAAAAGTTTGTCAATAAACTGGTCCCAGCTTGAGCTCTATACGACAGATTTTAGTAAAATGTAGCTTTATTAATAAAATACAGAGTGTTGATCAGAAAAAGCGCTAAAAATATTGTAAAACTAATTCAACTTATTAATAACTTGCCGGAAAGGTGTGCGAAGAATAATCCACTAAAACCAGACTAAGACACATAGTAATAATTTTTAATTAAATTTTATTTAACGAAAACTGACAGGTCAGGACCAATTAAAAATAAAGCGAGCTACAAAGTTAAAACTTACGTCAGTTTTATTTTTTTACAAACAGCAGGTTGTACCTACTTTAACTTTATCTATCTATATCATCAGACAAAAAGTACTCAAAAGTCATTAGGCCATGCAGTAATGACTTATGTATTTAATTTAATATTATTCCCTTCAGGACCATGGGGTTGTACTCTCAAAAAGTTTCTTGATTGAATCTTAAGTAATTTATTGTTATCTACAACGTGTAACAGAAAGGGTATATGCATCGAGAAATGTGTGAATCTACCCATGATACTGAACAACTTTCCCTAAGGAACATAGGTCGAAATACGAAAAAAAAAAATTGACTTCCCATACTAAATACGCTATCAGCTGATGCATTTTGTATGAAAGGTCACATTTTTTTTTTCGTTTTTCGACCTATGTTTCTTAGGGAAAGTTGTTCAGTATCATGGGTAGATTCACACATTTCACGATACATATACTCTTTCTGTTACACGACGTATATTTTTTTACGCTCCTTAGTTTTTTCGACCCTGTACAAGCACAGCTATAAATTAAATACAAAAGTCAACATCATACGCTCCCTGTTTTTGTTTTCAAGGGAACTTTACTTCAACTTTATCCCGAATAGGGTCCGTAACAAGCCGTCTCGATGTAGTTCGATACATTGTAGAGTTTGGGAGACTGTTATTGATATTGGTCCCTACAGCCATTCTGGGCTGGGAAATAAAACGAAAAAACTGAAATATTTAAACGAATATGCATCTTGGGCTTGTATGTAACTTACTGATTTGGAAGTCGCTACAACTTTTAATCTTCTGTGATGTAACTCAATGAAGTAAACTAATTAAAACTAAATTGATTAAGACACTAATAAATTGAGTAGGTTTTTTCACCTGACTATTAACTCACACAATCAAAAGTAAAATAATGCCTTGAGTAGGTATACAACGTGTAACAGAAAGGGTATATGTATCGTGAAATGTGTGAATCTACCCATGAAACTGAACAACTTTCCCTAAGGAACATAGGTCAAAAACGAAAAAAAAAAAACATACAAAATGCATCAGCTGACAGCGCATTTAGTATGGGAAGTCAAAACTTTTTTTTCGTATTTCGACCTATGTTCCTTAGGGAAAGTTGTTCAGTTTCATGGGTAGATTCACACATTTCACGATGCATATACCCTTTATGTTACACGTTGTATATCTACCCATAGGTATACCCGTGGGTGGGTATATAATTTAGTTACTTAGATGTGGTACTTTTAACTCTACTTATCTCAAGATTTCCTCAACGTGGCAAAAACGGCATTACTAGGCATTTTACGATCTGCCTACCCCGTAACCCGTAGAGGATAAAGTTAGGCGTAAGGGATAAAAGTGTGTTTGCATGTATGTATGTATCGATAGCTGTTGGTGCCGAAAATATTCCTTCCTGAAGGTCCAAATTAATTCATAAGTAGTTAGTTAATATTCTTAGGTTAAGTTAGTTTAGTGAAAAGCAGTAGTGCTTCAGTCTTTGACTGGAGCATTATACTGAGTAGGAAACCTTTTCGGTATCGTGTGTAACTGTTAGGCTATTTAGTTTTTAAGTTGTCTATGTCTAATTGTTATTACTGGTACTGAATAAAACTTTTATCTAACTATCTATCTTATAAATAACCTCGCCACAACAGCAGTGAAATTACTCGCTTACACCCATTCAACCCGCGAACCCTTGTAAACTAATCCACTAAGGATCTATCAGAGGTCGAATCTGGATTACTTTGGGTACAGAAACAGTTACATAAAATCAACAGAGAGTATGATGTAAGGACATTCGATTGAGCTAATGGAAATTCGCAATGTAGGTATACCTAATCGTGGTTGTACATATTTGGTTCCATTGGGAACAAATTCAGATGCGCTCATAATCATTAAATCTTGACTGAAATCGTCACCTGTCATTTTCTATCATGAGAATAGAAAGGGACGACAATAATTTTAGTTAAGATTCAGTTGAGTCGTGTCCTCGCTGGATCGATAGCAATGTTTGTTTAGACAGGTTGACATTTTTTAAAAGGAATAATAAAGCAGTTTTGTTAAAGGCAAATATGTCTCTGGATAATGCCTTGGCACCACACGGCAATTTTGTACAGTACAGCTAGAATATTATTCAGTGTTCTTTGATTACATCCTAATCGCAGCACCAGCAAGTCCGATTGGTTACTAGCATATAGCCTCTGTTCCCGACATCTATTAACAAGACACACCTGGCCGGCTACAAAGGGAACTATTAGCAGCCAGGGTCTGCCGGGGAAAGACTGTCTTGTAGCAAATTGACATGGCGCTATATTGACGATATCAGACCTAGAAGCACTTTAGGTAAAGCTGCAACTGTATACATGTATTGTAATCTATACTAACTGATATTGTAAAGAGGAAAGATTTGTATTTTTGTAGGTATGTGTGTTGGTAACGAATTGACTCAAAACTACTGGATTGATTTCAAAAAAACTTTACCATTGGAAAGCTACGTTCAGCTTGAGTAACACAGGCTACCGCGGGAAATCTCATTAAGCCGCGGGGTGATATATATATACTTTTGTTTGCTAAAACAGGTGAGTCCCCCCTGGCTAAGATAAGACATGGAATGCAGATGCAAGCGTTATCATTGCGCAGCAAAGTTTAATTATTGGCGGAACGTTTTTGCTTACCTATTTCTTGCACCTTTATTATTGATTCTGTATACGATAATTTTAAGAATTAGGACCATAATTACGGATAACAATGTCCCATATTGTATTTCGGTTCATTGTCTTCACTGATTTCTTATAATGAGGCATGCGTTTCCGCTAATGAGGAGAGGAGTTTCTGATTTGTGTCTGAATAAGATATTAAAGACAATACAGTCATTTCCTTCCTTCTTTGTCAAGCTCTTGCAAATTGGCGTGTAGGTACGTGTTTGTAATAATAAAGCATTTAAGTAGGTGCGTAGATATACTTTCATAAAATTGTATTAGACTGAAAAACGTTTTATGCTGGACTGGGAGTGATAGAAAAACATACAATGTGCCAGCTCCATCTCCTCCCGGGCATGCTGTAAAAATCAGCTAAGGGATTCGAGGGTTTTAATGATGGGCTGACAATGGAATAACCCTCAAAACTTGTCGGACGTGGCGGAACGACCTTTGTGTAGGTTGTTTACGCTCTGCCTACCCCATAAGGGATAAAGGCGTGATTATATGTATTATTATTTATTTAACAGAATAACGCCACATCTCTGGTTGAGACGTATTTTGATAATGACAATATAATAGTAATTAGGACTATATTATTATTGTAAGACCCTTTCTTTACAGTGATACCACATACTTCTACAATGTCATCATTTTGTACCTGTATTGACGATAAATAAATGAATATGATTATTATATTTGATTAGTTTTATCATGTTTTATCTTGAATAACACATATTGTAAATCATAATTCAATATCGCGATGTTAAACACATTAAATCAATAAATTTTCGATGATGGAGATGAGTCTATATTGAGAAAACGTGAATCAGCTACCTTTCTCCTTCGAGAGAAAGGTAGTGAATCAGATGATTATATGTATGTTATGTATGTATGTATACTGACAAGTTTTCAATGCTATTAAAAATTAAGTTTTTCGTGTGGAAATTAGATAATTTATCGCGATGAAAACAAGATACCTTATGTTTCTCAGGGTAAACGTAAAACATACATACAACCTCAAAAATACAAAATCTTTCCTCTTTGGCGATATCGATGGCGATAATCCAAGTCACAGAACACTACTTACTCTAGGGCGAATCCAAGTGATTTAACGCTCTACCTATTCCATAATAACCATGAATTATGTATAAGTATTACAGTAAAATTACTTTCCAAATGCTAATGTAATCGCGAAACTTATGTCAATATTATTTATGGTCCGATAGCCCGCACCTACCCATTCTACCCGCATTAATAAAACCAGACGTTATCGTTACATCCCCATATTACCCTTTCCTCTCATTTATTATCCCCATACAAAGCTTAAATAGTTCCATTTGGGCGCACCGTAGCGTAATAATAATAATATTTATTATTTATACAGGGTGAAATATCGATTGTAGCCCTTAATAACTACCCTTTACCTTTGTTTTTGCAGCATAGCCTTTATTAGGAAATTGGAAGTGTAGGACAAAGGGTCGTAAGTTAAATCAACTAGTTCAATATTCCCAATAGAAGGGCTTTGTTAGCTGGTGGATAGTATTACTCTGTCGTAATTTTAATAAATATAAATGTTAGATATGAAGTTTAAGTAGATCATGAAAACAAAGTTAAATAAAATGTCTTAAAAATGCGTCTTTTCTTCGTCGTGTTGGTTTCGAGTCGATCGACCCGATGAACCTTGGTGCCAGAGTTTGTAATCCGTCAAATGCGCCAAAAATATCATCATCATCGTCAGCCACAACAATCCACTGCTGAACATGGGCCTCCCCAAAATGGTGAGTATATGCCATACTCACCACGCTTGGCAGGCGGGTTAGTGAGCGCAGTAGAAGTTTTCCATTCACAGGGAACGCTGCTACCCATTTCCTGGATTTAGTCGTATCCCTTAGTCGTCTTTTACGACACCCACAGGAAGTTATGGGGTGATGCTATTCTAACCCGGCACCACATGGGCAGGCAAAAATATACTCGATGATTATTAGTAATAAAATTGATCATACTTATTTCACGATTGATGGTAATAGGTAAAGTGTTTTTCAAATGGTTGCTTGTAACATCAATCACTTAACATGAATTTCGTTACGATTACGATGAAAGAAATATGACATGAGAGGGTTTGAGCTATTTTTTTTAATGTTATACAGTGGCAACTAAGCATACAGCCCATCTGATGGTAAGCAGCACCGTATCTATAACACCTACTACTATCCCATTAGATCCTAGTGAAATAGCAGAGTGCGTTACACACCGTGAGACCTAGGGTGGAATGTCTCTTGTGCCAGTAATTTATTGGTTGGCACTTGACTTGCATAATGTAGGTACGAGTTGTAAGTACAGATTGCAGTTTGAAGTTATGTTTACTTCTCAATTTTGCAAGTTGTTAGCAATTTACTAGGAAAAGCATACCAGTATCTAGACTGTAACTAAATTCACCTTGAGTAAACTAATCTTCTGTACTACATGGCTTTAAAAGCTGGCATTATACCTAATTTAACACAATTTGTAGCATTACTCATTAAATTGGATAGCGTGACAAGATACAATGGGCCTCGGTCAACCATTGTGACCAAATAATTGGATTTTCAGCACAAATGCGATATGTAATGAAACGGTTAAGTACCTATCTAACAAATAGTGGTTGAACATTGTGAACAGGATAGGAAATCCAGCTAATTATTATTTGGATTATTTATATGTTGTCGGTATGACAGTATAATTTATTGATACTTTAAACTCATAAATGGCAAGCAAAGTGGCAAACACAGCGCAATATTATAGTTTTTTTTTTAATAAAAGTATAGTTATAATTATTATAGCATACATACTCAGAATAGAAGTTACCCGAAAACACCAATTAGATATTACATAACAGCTGTATCCACTTCTTGCAAAAATATGACAGCAATATCGGATAATTCATGGAAAACATTTTGCTGGATAGACTTGAGATTCTATTATCTATCATATTGAATTGAATACTCGTATAACGCTTACAAACTCTCCTTGAGATGGCAATATATCACAAGACGTTACTAGTAATGTTCGGAGCCATAGAGCCGCCAAGAATTATAGCATGTTACCTATACTAATAATAGATAAAAGTACTCACCGTGTTGTAAAAATTTTGAAAATTGAATTAAGTATCCCTGATAGTTTAGTGATGCAGTGACCATAAAAAAATAAAATTTTTAAGGAGACGAAAAAAAATGCGTGTGAGCACTGATACGTGAAAACGCGTGTGATATCTAAGATTTCGTGGCGTATCACGTATTCTTAAAATAACACCTAAATTGAATAAATAAAAGATAGTGTGTAATAAGCAAATATTATTAAAAGTATAATGAAAAACTACGATTGACGTAACGAATTTGAGTCATACCGCCAATATTAAAAGTACCCGTTCTTTTGACATTTATTGGTAACTAAATATTAGAAAAGTTACAGTCAGAGGTGCGGCATCTTTACTTCCCTGGTAGAACCAGAGAAACAGTAACAACATTAAAACGTGGAAAGTATGTCTGAAAATCACAATAAGAAGAAGATAGATAAAAGTTTATTGCATTATAACAACACATTATGCAACAAACTGTAAAAAAAACAGAACAGGCATATTACAAAAAGAATAATACAATTTTTTGTGCCTACATAATTTTGCATGTGTGCTGAAGCGATGCAGAGGGTCAAAGCTCAGTGTATAATTGCTCATAAAGAACAACACTGCTTTTCAGCTCAGCTCAAGTAACTTTTCCAAGGTACAGAATAAGTAACAGTCACAGTCACATCTCTAAATGAGATATGAAAGTTGGAGATCAATCTGTCGTCCTTTACGTTCGCCGTCTGTTACGCAATTCGTCAATGTCCATGTGACGATTGTGTCAGCATATTGTGTAGAGTCGAGAATCTCATTCGCAAAACGTACTACTTGCAAAATGTTCCCTTTGCGCAGCAGATCTAATAAGAACTAAACTTTTACCCAATTTTTCAGATAATTTTAACCTGCATAGCACCTACAAAGAAATTCAAAGGTTGTGTGTGAGGTCGACCAATCCGTACCAGGCCAACGTGGCCGACTAAGGCCAAATACCCTATTCCAGGGCAGGCTCGTGGGAAGTATATGAGCTTAATTACGATGATGATGAAATAACATGTACCTACCTACATAGGTAACATAACATAGCGCCCGAATAGACATAGGCAGATAGTTAGATGGGAGCAAGGTATTGCGATTTGAGTCGAGTTAAAATTCAGAACTGATTAGCTCGAACATCAACTTTTGATGGCAAAACTTTATATCAAGTTTATTTGTCTCCTTCATGTGTCAAAGTAGAGAAAGTGACAGCGCTATTTTAAAATTATCTAAGTAATGCATTTGTCAGAATCGAGAGCAATATTTACCAAAATGTTTGGCCACAGTTTTTTTTTAAATAATATTAGTTATTCGAACCAAGGTGTAGTGTGATGTAACCAAGTTCTAGTAAGGTTATTTAAAAATGACATGAATTGTACCTATTTAAAAAGCTACAAAGTAAATATCTTTATTCATTCAAATAATTAGGTTGTATTTATCTTTAGGCGTCTTACTAGGACTGCTGAATAGGCTTTGTAACTTACAGACTTAATTAGTCGTGATAAACCCAGATCACGTTTTCCACCAAAGCCTTAGAATTGAGATCAAGTCAGCAATACCTAATGCAGATGTAAATATCTTTGTTTCTTATGTAAAATAGGTAGAATACTACATACGAGTATGGCTTTACGTATCTACTGTTTATTTCTTTATTTAACACTTTATTGCACAAAAGGCCAGCTTATTTCTATAAAGAAATCTCTTACAGCGGACCTACGGAAGCGAGACTGAATACCTACTGTGAGGCAGATAAAACGTGCTCAATGTAAATGTATTTTAAATAAAATTATAATAATAACAAACAGATAATGATTATTCTGTGCTTATGGTAATTATTGTCTTTTTTGGAAAACAGATAACACATATCTAACAAAATAATAGATGTTACACCTTATTTTAGGCTTATGAACAAACAATACGTATTTTGTCATGCTGACTATCTTAATGTAAATGATGCTCATACTCATACTCATAATGTTTATTGCAATGTCATAATTAATAAGGTACATTCTTATCTCTGTTGTGATTATAAAATCATCACTATATCTACACCTTTTTCAAAAACTTCTCAAAAATACGCTTTATATACCCCATTACATAATTTAGCTTATATTTATCATTACGTTAAACATCAAACGGACTGGGAGTGATAGAAAAACATAGAATGCGCCAGCTGCATCTCCCCCCGGGCATGCTGTAAAAACCAGCTAGGGGATTCGAGGGTTTCGATGGGCTAACAACCCGCAATAGCAATATACATAATCATCTGTAATAACCCTCAAAACTTGTCATACGTGGCGGAACGGCCTTTGTTTAGGTCGTTTTTGCTCTGCCTACCCCGTTAGGGATAAAGGCGTGATTTTATGTATGTATGTACATTAAACATCAAACGACACGTTGATTGCAGGAAATGTGACATAATCCAAAGACCTGCCCAGAACTGACCAGTTAACTAGAAAAAGCAAGCATTATACAGAGTGCTTCAGATAATAAAATTTGGTCAAGCAATTTTAACTTTTATTTCAAGGGACAGAATACGCTCAGTAGATAAGAAGAGTCATAATCTGCTCAGCAGTGGACCAATCCAATATAGGCTAAAATTTTACATATAGATTTACATGTACTTACTAATAGGATAAAATACCTATTAAACTCCAATAACTCGTAATGTTAGACGAATAAATTTTACTTGGTATTTCTATCGATTTAACAAATTACAACCGTTGGGTACCTTTTACCTATAGGCATAGTATTGGAATAAAAATGTTTCAAGAATTCTATCAATTGGTAATTTCGCATCTCTCGCATTTCTTTGAAAGAGAGTAAATACTTTTTTGAGAAAGAATAAAAAAAGATATTTTTACTTTTAACTTACTTAATCTGTTTTTTAGCTAAAACCATAAGAGCCCTGAATCCTTCTTCTCATGATTATTCCAAAGGACTCGATCACGAATGGAGGAAAAAAAAAAGAAAATGTCTCTATTTCCAAAGAGCTGCTACGTAGTGAGTGTTATGAGATGATCTACCATCTGTCTCCAAAAAATACTATCTTACATTCGACATTTTGCTGAACGGGGAGTTTTGAAAGGGTAATCATGTAACGTATGTATTTACTTAAGGATTTATTAAAACGCTGGTCATAAAAGAGAATTTTAGATACACAAGAATAATAATAGTACACTACTGCAGAGGCCTGAAATAAGGCAATGTAGGTTCGAAAAGTGGGAGAAAAAGAATTAGGCTGTGTTCAGAAGTACGTGGTACATTTTACGTGTTTACGGGGTTAATTGAGTGAAAATAATTGCGACTGTCTTTTACACCCGGTATGAGAGATCAAATTTTAAAATCATCCTGTGGACTATCTCCTTCTCAGTAATAGAAGTGACGCATTGCGGACGTTTCTTCATATGATTCGTCTGAGAGTTATATGACCTACGATTAGGGTTGTCAGTGGCCCGTTTTACTAAACGAGTTTAATTTATAAAATACTGTAGGTACATTTAAATTTTTATTTTGAACTAGTTTTTCACCACGATAATTATGCTTATTACCATCACCTCGATATAACAAATTTGATTGGATTTGCATTCGGTTGCACGTGTTTTTATACCTATAGAGAACACGAAACGAACGAACAATCGCGGATATCTAAAACAAGCAGGTAAAAGTACAATAATTTGGTGTATACTGTGCTTAAAGAGTTAGCCGGGAACATCCTTATAATGTGAAAATTCGTGTTTAGGATTCGACCTATTTAACTTAAAATGAAAAAATAATGCACTCATAGGAAAACAATTTCAATATTCCTCGAGGCAACGTGAAACTTAATTAAGTTAAAAACAATGATTCATTTACACCAGCACTCCCAAATTACGCCAATTTTCAAATGCAGATATTTTTCATTCATAACTGGCAACCCTACGTAAGACGCGTGGTGTAGCCAACTTAAATTTACCAAGTTTTGTTAAACTACGGTAGTGTCTACGCCAAGCCCGGACAACTTTGTTAAATTTAATTTTTATAGCGCGTCCCCAACGATATAATACTGCGGTTATTATTTACGGTTCCTTTTAAATACAGTGTGTTAAACAAATTTATTAAACTGTACAAATTTGCGAAAGAAACATCGGTTGAAAACTTCAACACTTTAAAAACCACCCCATCTGGTAGATATTAGAATCTATACCTACTATGATAGTTAAAATACCTAGTCCTAACACAGATCGCCGAGTCCAAAAAATAAAATGTATGTTTACTCCACGTAAGCGATCCCAAATTGCCACTTCCTTGTAGGTAACATATTGCCATCAATTTTTCACTTCCCATATTGTGTTTCTTATAACGGAGAACGGGGTTCGATGACAAACTGGTATTTTGCGTGTTATTTCAGTTTAACAGCTGAGAAAATAAATCTAAGTTTAGGGCTTCAAAAGTCACACTGGATAGCTCTAAACCCATAATAAAAATACTCATAGCTCTTACGAGTGATATCTGACAGCTCATACGGGTTGTAAGGGACAGCGTCCCGCAAACTGATGGGGTTGCTCAGTCAACGAAACTGAACAACTATCACCAGGAGTTTTTTTCAGGAAATGAAACAAAATTTTGCTTTTCCATACAAAATGTCTGATCGAGGTGGTCATTTTGTATGAAAAAGAAATATATATTTTTTCATTTCCTGAAATTTTTTTCTGATGACAGTTGTTCAGTTTCGTTGACTGAGCAAACCCTAGCAGTTTGCGGGACGCTGTCCCTTACACCCCGTATAAGTTGTAAAAAAAAAAACATATTTTTATGAGCTGTCAGATATATCATCATAAGTCATCAAATCACATTATATCTAATGAAAAGCAGTGGCAAATCATTTACGCCACATTTAAGGGTGTTTAAACAATGTCATACATACATACATCGCGTCACGCCTCTTTCCCGGAGGGGTAGGCAGAGATCACATCCTTCCACTTGCTACGATCCTTGCAAACTTCTTTCGCTTCATCATTCATTAAACAATGTCATTGAGCTGAATTAGGAGTTACGACGCTTTAGAAGTGTGAAGCTTCGGTTTATGTGTGATCATTTCAAAGTCTTCGGACTAAAAGTGTTTAGATAGATTTTTATGAAAAAAAAGTAATGTCTCCAGATAACAATCAACTAGAGACAATATTGAACCAGTCATCAAAGACCCATCTCTTCATACGTAAACTAAGCACTGCATAGTCTATCTAAACAAGTTTTTCAAGCTTTACCCAGATGAGTTGCAAGATAATGATATTCTTAGTGAGGAATATGGAGCAAGTGAAACTGTTCTATAATGCACAGTTGATAGATAAAGTCTATAAAGGCAAACTTCTTCCATGCTGGACTGGGAGCGATAGAAAAACATAGAATGTTCCAGCTGCCCTTCCTCCCGGGCATGCTGTAGAAGTCAGCAAAAGGGGTTCGAGGGTTACAGTGTATTGTAATTTAGGCGATAAGCTGACAACCTGTCACTACAGCGATCGATATACATTGCAGTCTAAAATTGCCCTCAATATTTGTCAGACGTGGCGAAGGCGTCTTTTATGAGGCGTTTAACGCTCTGCCTACCCCGTAAGGGATAAAAGCGTGTATAAAGGCAGGGATTTTTCTTCCTAGCTTCAAAAGCAATTTAGGTAAAAATTGTCAAGTAAGCGTCCTTCGATTACAACACTGCGATTTGTCGCTTGTCGCGTCGCACAAGCTGCGCGTCGGCACGTCGCGGTCATTAATACAGGCTCGAGTGTTTTTCTACCCTTTGTTAAGGCGTATTGTAGCCCTAGTGAATCTGATTTTGGTAGGTAAGAGAATTACAGAAAAAGCTTTAACACCTTTCAACATCAAAATCTGATATCAAAATACAAATCAGTTTTTTTTTATAAGTATGTGTTTTTATTACATTGCTATTTTATCCTGTCTGCGGTTGAAATTTTTAAAATTGTTGTTTCTCATATTTTGGAAATACAAATCAGTTTTATTGCTATCATGGGCAAATGGATCGAGTGAAAATAGGAACGTGTGCAAATGCTACAAACCCAAAATAACATTCAAAGGTTGACAAAACTGAAGGAATAGTTTTTGTTCTGGTTATGGGACTACAAGCTTTATGTAACTATGACTTTATTGAATAAATAAATAAATAAATGACTATGTGATGCCAAGATTTCCTAAGATCTTTTTTTGAAGTTTCCAATAATGTAGTCTTTCGAATTATTGGTGTATTTCAAAGTCGTTGCGCCTTAAGGGTTGAGAGAAGATGTGCTTCACACGTGAGGAAACACATTATTATCTTGTTTACTTGTGTTATACAATTATGAGCGAGCACATTACACCGTGAGCTGTAGGGAGAACGTGGTCGGACTCTAAGATGTTTCAGGATAATGGAAGTGGTTTTTTTCTTTCATGTTTTTCCTCCTGAATCCAGGAGTAGCCTGATGAGAATGAGGCAAGAGAACCACGGGAAAATACCTAATAATTCTGTAGGAAACAACCGGCTTTATTTAATTTCCAATCTTCTTTTTCATTTGCAAAAAATATTTCAGCTGTGTGCTTGTATCATGGATTGCATTGCACCACAATCTGTCATCAAAATGGAATTTCGAAAACAAATGAAAATAGGGACCAATGTTGGGTTTAACCTTAGTGGGCTACATCCATCTAGTTCCATTGAAAGGAATGTTAAATATGCAAGCTACCATGTCAAATCAAGATCGAAAGAAAAAAAAAACGTGAATATGTGTTAATTCTTTGTTTTCACGCTTGATTGGTCACACATAATGGTGACCTATAAAATTAATAATAGAGCCATTATTCATCTACACTTTTGATTCACTTCGAGTTTAAGTATTTACTACTTATGTAGGTATATACTTTTCTCGGCGTGATTATTATGCAGGTATACAGGGTGTAAAAAAGTATTGCGTTCCTTTAACCGACATGTTAAAAAAAAACTCGAAATAATTTTTTCCTTGTCCATACAAAAGTGCAGAAGAGGAGAGCATCTTTGTATGGAAAAAGCAATATATTTTTAAAGATTTATTCAAAACAAAAGAATAAAGTAAACTTCAGTAAATAAACAATAAGAAAATTGCGGAAGTTTCCGATGAATTAGTTTATAGATTGTTATAGCAAAATTCGATAAACTAGTTCAAATTGAATCACGATCATGTAAAGTGCTCCATTAATCCGCTGGACTGTATCAAACCGTTCAAACAAAAGGATCAATTTTGACCGATAATTCCACAAATTCATTCATTCATTCAATTCATTCACCGAATTGAATGATGCAAACGATTATTACAATTAAACCGTTCCACTTGTGTGTGCATGTTTTAAGCGATAAATTCCAGCTCATATTGTTGGTAATTATAAAAGGTTTGTTTGTCCAAAATATGTTAAACAACAAATCAAAAATTTCAACCGTAGACAGGATTAATAGTATAGTTGTTAAATTATATACAAGATTTCGCTAGTGTCCACTCAAAGACGCTCTAAAGAAACAACAGATCAACAAGGAGAACCGTAGTGGCCTAGTTGGTTATGGCGTTGGGACGGTTTTCCAAAGACGCAGGTTCAAATCCTGTCTACGGTTGAAATTTTTGATTTGTTGTTAAACATATTTTGGAAATAAACAAATAAAAAGGTTTGTATGTATGAAAGGATTTAAAAGTTTAGGTGAACTATGTAGGTAAGTATGTATTTTGTTAAACTGTTGTCTAAAAGAATTAAGATATTTCTTGTTGCTCTATCGAGTATTTTACAAGTCGATTACTAATCTGTTAAACCTTAGTGTCTGAGTTTTTAAACCGCCGAACGGCTTTCCTACTCGCCGAAACACGAAAACCTATTTGGTCTGTGTATTAAAAATTACAAAGCTCAGTAAGTAGTTGAAGCTCAAAAGCCAAGAGAAAGTACTTAATATTAATTTGTGTCAAATATATAAATGCCAATAATAATAAACGAATTCATTTGCGAATACTAGTCTGTTCAAATTTAATAATCTTCGCTCAGACAATAGCTCATTTAAGGAGTCTGAGGTCTACTCAATTAAGAAATTAAGCCAGGGCTGTATTTAGGGACAATAGTTTTTTTTTATTACTTATTAGAAATGGGTTTGCTCTCGACTCCAGTCTAGGTCGAGAGCGACAAGATATAAGTAACAATCTAATTTTCTTATATGCTGGACGGGAGCGATAGAAAAACATCGAATGTGCCAGCTCCTTTTCCTCCCGGGCATGCTGGAAATCCATCAAAGGGATTTGAGGATTGCAATATTATATTGTGATTCAGGCGATGGGTTGATAACCTGTATATAAGCGATATAAGTACATTTTATTCTAAAATTGCTCGTAATATTCGTCGGATGTGGTAAAAACGCATTTTACTCGGCGTTTTACGCTCTGTCTACCCCGTACGGGATAAAGGCGTGACTATCTTGTATTTTTTATAGAGTATGTTCTAGTTAGTTCCCCGCTGGCCGGCTACAGGGTGTCTCAGAATGAATGGCTGTAGGACGTGCCACGCGCCCGCCCTCACTTGATCAATCGCCCGCTTGTAATCGTTCGAATAACACGGATCCCGCCATTTGTAACCTGTAAGGGAATGTGCACTATCACGAAGTGGGATTAATGTCTTTGTATTTTTGTTTGAGAAGCACAAAAAGCTATTCAAGATTTTAGTAGAGGAATTGGCTGTGACTTGGCATACCAAATTTTTTTGAAAATTAAGGCAATAGCAATTTTTTTCATATATCTACATTACCTTGGGGAAAGTTGTTCAGTTTGGGCACACCCCAAAAGTTTTGTCGCAATTTTTTTTTTAGTTTCTGTATAAAATCTCATCCAACATAAAAAGTTCTTCCAAAATAAAAAATGCTGTTGAACATCTTACTCGGCGTTTTTCGCCCTGCCTGCCCAGTAGCCGGTAGCTGGCAAGCCGTCCTGCTCATTTGTTACGGCAATCACTCACCGCTATCAGCTGTTATACTTTCAATGGACAAGGGAATCAATCAGGAGTAGGTACAAGAGATTTTGTATGGGAGGTACAAATATTTTTCTTATTTTGACCTATGTTTCATGCGAAAGTTCAGTTTCATGGATACGTTTACACGTCTAAAAGTCCCGTTGAAAATCTTATGCGGCGTTTTTCGCCCTGCCTTCCCAGTAGACGGTAGCTGGCAAGCTGTCCTGTCCTTCTCATTTGTTACGGCAATCAGTCACCACTATCAGCTGTTACACTTTCAATAGACAAGGGAATCAATTCGGGGGAATTACATGGGTTCCCTTCCGGCACGGACAAGGATATAGCGAGTTAGATGATATTAGAGAATTTTTTTTTGCATTAATGTGTCATTTGATTTCTAAAATATAAGACACGAAAAAAAATACACGCTCTACCAACTGAGGAGTACTACCTTGCCAAACCAAATTGAATAAATTTTTTTAGAGAGCGATTTCAAGGGCTATTTAAGTTCAGATTTAAAGAGCCACATAAGTGGCTGTATTGCGTCACTGGACTAAAGACGGGAACAACACCCTGTTTAAAAATGACAACTGCCTAAGGGCACCCACTAGGGCTCGAACTTCGGCTTATGGCGATGTCTTGGGAAGGCCTATCTCTCGATCTTACATTATCTTTAAACGAATAATGGACTTCGGGACAGCAATGCATTAAGTGTAAGCCAGTTAAGTGTTAGCCGTTCATGAGCCAATCTGTCCATAACATATCTGATCAGGAAATTTAAATAAACATATTATCAAAGCACATCAACAACAAAACTATATACGGTTTTAGAATATGGAAGAATTTAGTATGGAGTGGATACGGAAGAATGAAGAACCAATAAATAAGCAATCGAAAAGCAATAGCAGATGTGGGTGGGGGTCATAAATCCGAGATAGTTCTCTACGACTGCGAGATTCTTCGCATTGCTTGCATCACAGTTTGGTGTCATGGAGCATAGAAACCGGGAAAAGGTCCAAAATAATAACTTGTTCATCTACTGCGTGGATTGTCAGGTTGAACGACCTGATAGATCCTGGTTAAACAGCCTAATAGGCATCCGGTGTAGTTCGTGTAGCAATCACTGTCAAAGATAGCAATCAAGACCTCCGAAGTGCTTCGGAGGGCATGTTATCCGGTTTATTAGAAAAGGACAACTTTTATAGATGAGCGGGCCCTTAATTATTTGCACCTGTTTAGAATCGCAGCAACATTGACCCATCCGAAACATCTAAATAAATTAATCAGCCATATCCTTTGATTCTAGCATCTATGCTCTGGAAAATCGAGGACTCTCTTTCACAGATTTTCACCAATCGCCGGTCTCCATATACGAATACGGAGGTAACTTGTACAGCGGAACTCGTAAACCGGCAGACGACCCCCGATGAACGTTCCAGCTTCCTTGGAATAGCATATTCCACTATTTTGATTCGCTGCAGTATATGACGCACTGCAGAAAATATTATGTTTTATTATTTTTCTTATCTAGTGGGTTTTTCGAGTGGACGAACGACCAGATGAACACTGGTGTCAGAGTTTTATAGTAACAGCTAATATGCCTCTGACATGGTTAGTGTAGGTAAGGAGCACTATAAAATACAGCGACCGGGACCGACGGCTTAACGTGCCCTCCGAAGCACGGAATCTTTTTTTTCTTACAAACAATTAGGTGATTCAGCCCGCATTGTCCTAACCAAACAGGGGAAAATCTCACAAAGGGACAAATATTAACTTCGTGTTCCCCCGTGGTAATCGAATCTCGAATCTACAACCTCCGGATCGGGAGCCCATAGCTCAGACCACTAGACCACGGAGGCAGCTAATGTTTTATTATTGCGCCAACTATTCTGTTCTCTTTCGATCGCTTTATTGCAAAGGAAACGTAAGGTAGAGACGGAAAGGATTTCATCTTTATACTGCTCTTTTTATGATCCCTTCAGAGGAAAGCTTTAATTTAAACTTCTTTTTGGTTTTCTTTTAGAAAAAAATATGCTTTGTACCTAGTTAATAGTTTTTACATACATACATACATACATAAAATCACGCCTTTATCCCTAATGGGGTAGGCAGAGCGAAAACGACCGAATAGTCATTCCGCCACGTCTGACAAGTTTTGAGGGTTATTTCAGATGGTCATGTGTATTGCTATAGTGACAGGTTGTCAGCCCATCGCCTAAATTGCAATACATTAAAACCCTCGAATCCCTTAGCTGGTTTTCACAGCATGCCCGGGAGGAGATGCAGCTGGTACATTCTATGTTTTTCTATCACTCCCAGTCCAGCATGGGAAATAGTTTTTAGTAGAGCAATATATTTACTCTCAGAAACATCAAACAAGTTTTATTGGCATTTCGTGTGAACCAGAAGACATACTCTCAATATACAAGAAAAGTCATAACTAAGTCAAATTGACGTGAAAGAACGGGACAGAAATGGCGTAATACAATACAATACAATACAATAGTATATTGCTAACCAAAGGATGTAAGTCATCAAATGCATACGAGGTTTTTGGCGCCCGAGCGCAGCGAGGGCGCTAATGGTACGAGTATGCATTTGATGACTTACACCATGAGGTAAGCACTATGCTTTACATATCGAATGAAAGATAAGTTAAAATTATGGGAAAATATAAGAAAATTAAAACATGAAATTACGACGAAACAGTAGGCAATACCAACTCACTATGAGCGAATTTAACCATCACAAATATATGCATTCGCGTAAGAAAAATTATCTAATTTGCAAGTAGACATTTTGTTAAGTATACTGACTGTTTAATTTGTTAATGTTTTATAATAAAATGCTAAGTAATAAATCGACAAACTCAAGTTTTGAGGTTATAAATATGTTATAAAAACCACAGAGTAAAAATTTCATAATTTTCATAATCCTATGTTTACATTTTTATGGCCTTATTCCGTGACTCTATGCGTCATATTTAGTACTGGCCAGTTCGATATTTAAATAAATTCGAATAGAATTTGTTTTAAAATCGATTCCGATTCGATTAATCATCCGATTCCGTGTGTTTGAAATAAGGCTATCAACTTTTTTTTTCTTGCAATTTGACAGTTCCTTATTCAAATTACTTTGCAGCATAGGTTTCAAAACCTATGATGCAAAGTACCACTTACATCCCGGGTTTTAGGGTTGTATGAACCACTTACTGAGCATGAGATATGTAATAGTATATTGCTAACCAAAGGATGTAAGTCATCAAATGCATACGAGGTTTTTGGCGCCCGAGCGCAGCGAGGGCGCTAATGGTACGAGTATGCATTTGATGACTTACACCATGAGGTAAGCACTATGCTTTACATATCGAATGAAAGATAAGTTAAAATTATGGGAAAATATAAGAAAATTAAAACATGAAATTACGACGAAACAGTAGGCAATACCAACTCACTATGAGCGAATTTAACCATCACAAATATATGCATTCGCGTAAGAAAAATTATCTAATTTGCAAGTAGACATTTTGTTAAGTATACTGACTGTTTAATTTGTTAATGTTTTATAATAAAATGCTAAGTAATAAATCGACAAACTCAAGTTTTGAGGTTATAAATATGTTATAAAAACCACAGAGTAAAAATTTCATAATTTTCATAATCCTATGTTTACATTTTTATGGCCTTATTCCGTGACTCTATGCGTCATATTTAGTACTGGCCAGTTCGATATTTAAATAAATTCGAATAGAATTTGTTTTAAAATCGATTCCGATTCGATTAATCATCCGATTCCGTGTGTTTGAAATAAGGCTATCAACTTTTTTTTTCTTGCAATTTGACAGTTCCTTATTCAAATTACTTTGCAGCATAGGTTTCAAAACCTATGATGCAAAGTACCACTTACATCCCGGGTTTTAGGGTTGTATGAACCACTTACTGAGCATGAGATATGTAAAATACTTTATTGCACTTAAGGAGACAAATACACAGTAATACACAAACAACATAACACAAGTACAACATAGGCGGCCTTATTTCTAAGGTAGCAACGTGATCTACCGAAAATTTGGTCAATAGGTATGCTTTAGGTTTTCGAAAATGAAGTGAGTAGTAACGCTTCTCCCCTATTTTTTATTCAAACTAAGGTTTTGTCTCGAAATGTAATAAAAACCAACCTCCCAGTTCTATTGAATGATTTGATAAGCTGTCATTTTTACTTTATAAGGTCCATATTAGGTACAATTTTTCGGCAAAAAGTTAGGTAGCAACTTAGAAAAGTTGTTCAGTTTTGTAAGTAGAACACACTACTCTCAAAATATTTACACTTCATTTAAAATGACCTTTAAAATGTATAGGTATGGTACCAAATAGTATGAACAGGTGCAGCTTGAGGTTATGTTATCTTGTTTGTTAGGTACGAGTAAGCCGATCTTAAAAGCCTTATTGGATGATGCTAGGGATGTGAAGCGGTAAAATTACCCCTAAAAATCTTTTTTTAAACTTTTTTTTTTTTTATATAGTATTCTAACATGCATCAGTGAAAACCTGTAATTGGCTGTCAATTTCTATTAGATTTTAAGTATTATGTTATATTAGCTGTTTATTTATTTATTTATTTATTTAACAATTGTTGGTTTTCCTTTCAAAATAAAATAAAAATAAATAAATAAAATAAAATAATTAATTCGGTAAAAAAACAATTAAATGATTACTGGAAAAATGCGGCAGATTGTGAGTTTTGCAATGCACAATTATAAATACCTATTTTGTCTAGCATAAACAATTGACCTAGATATATTATATTTTTCTCAGAGGTTATCTATTACTCTATTAAAACTTATGAATAGTTTTTTCCAGACACTGTTTATAGTTTATCTTCAAGCAAAATAATTAATTGGCTACTTTATTTGATTAGCATAAATAATTTGCAAGCAAAATTAAATCATTATTTTATTTCAATTTAAAGTGGCAGCAAATTTTATTTCAGGTGAATGAACCTTGAATGAACTCATGAAATGGTCCATAGCTTCTTAATAACATGTATCACTTTCACTTGTCACATAAATTTTTAGTCATTAATTTTTTTTTTAAATATTCTCCCGTTTGGGAAGGCGAAGAGGGTGAGCCCATGCAGCCTAGTCTTCAGAGTGTATTTTCTTTTGTCTTCTTATACCTAATCTAACTTAATCATTAATTATAAATATCATATGACATTTATACTATCACTGACATTTTAACTTCCTAGGAGGAGAGGAAGTAATTAATAGTTTATTTCCGATTTGTGATAATATATGCATTTTATATTTAATTTAGATTTTGATTGCTATTTATTAGTAGTGAAATGATCAGAAGATCAATACCGGTTTGTTTTTATATTTTTTATGTTTTAGATAATATTCAGAAAGAAATTACAATAAATCTAACTTCGTATTTTGACACGATGAATGGTCATATTATAACTAACTCAATTTTAAACATATTTAAAAAAAAAAGAGTGACAGCTTTTATATAAATACTTTAGAAAGTGGTAGTGGTATTAATTAATCTAAACCATATCAGAGGCCTATTAGCTGTGCTATAAGGCGGTTTAAAAACTCTGACACCAGGGTTCATCATGTCGATCGATTCGAAAACTACACGTAAAGAAGAAGGAATCTAAAATTAGTATTCCACGAGCACAAACTTTTTTTTATAATTGTTTTTTTTTTTACTCGGAATGGGTTAGCTCTTGACTCTAGACCTCTAGACACAAAGGTCAGTGATGACCGTGACAGAGTCAACGATGGAGCGAGCTACGGTACGGTAGAGATTGTGGATTGTGGATCAATGGCGGTTATGTTATAATCATAATTATATTTTACGAGTCACGATAAAGATAACAATGTTGATAACAAATAATTATCAATTAAACCGTTTTTTATATTTTTGTTTACGGTCCTAATCTGCAGTACCTACTTAGTACCTATTGTATGACAAATTCGCAATGTCACGGTGCATTTTCTGATATTGTTTACATTTTACAATCGAATTTTATCAGCATAACGAATAAGTTGGTCATAGAATTAAAAAACCGGAATATTTAGGTTCGCTTTTTTGTATGACGTTTTCTGAGTCAAATTTTGGGTAATGCAGCATAGCTGGAGCCGTATTTTTGGATCACTCGAATCGAAATTCGCATACGAAAGATAACATTCGCATGTTAAATAGTATAGAAATAGCATGCGAATGTTACTCTTTCGTATTTCGTGGTAACAGTTAGAGGCGATTTCTGTAAGATGTTTTATAACCGACTTCAAAAAAAGGAAGAGTTTCTAAATTCGTCCGTTGTGAACTTTGTTTTTTTATATCAGGCGATAAAACATTATTGCTCTAAATCTAAATTATTAGAGATATCGAATGTTACTCTTTCGCATTCGTATTGGAGTTCGAGTGATTAAAAAATACGGCCCCAGAAATATACTCCAATTAGTTTTTAAGAAATAATTTTTGTCATACTAAAATACTGATTTAGTATGTTAAAAAATATTTCCTATTTACTAACAAGGTATAGTTATATGGACGCATAAACTATTCAATACGGAATTGTGTCGTCAAGGATATTATAATAAAAAGGTTTATGAAATGTCTTAATTTAAAATATACATGGTATTAAAAAGCATACGGCAATTAAATAAGAGGTCAAATTATCAGCTGTGCAAACATTTTGTATAACCAATTCACTAAGCACCATAGTTAAAGCAGTACCTATTCTGTGCCGCATTATTTGTAAAAATATACTTTGAATGAATATGAAATATATTATATTTTAATACGTTTTATAAAATAACGTATATAAAATATAACTAGAAATATAACGTATATATAGATTTAAAATTATTTCTATTTATTTTGTAATAATTGTATGAAACCACTATATGGATGTAAAAGTCTGAAATAAAGTTTTTATTTTTTATAACGTATAATATAAAATATAGTATTACGTAGTGTCCGAAATTATTCTGTACAGAAACAATACACAATTAAAATTATTATTAAAAAGATCCTACAATAAAACTAACCTTATCTGAATTTGGAATCGTTTAAGTTACTTTATGAACATTCTTAATTAATTACAATTTCAGCCAAACGCTACACAAAATGAACAAACAAATTAAAGATCTTGACAACAAAAATAAACTTACAACTCACATCCAAGTAAATACCTGGCACTGAACTTCACAAAATCCTTCACAGTATAAAAACTAAATACACTAAACCCGAACTGAAAACTAAATTAAAAAGTAAATAAATGAAAAAAAAAAATGTTTTGCGCGCGTATGTAGTAACAACGCGATCACCGGCTACTGGCGGCGCGTGCGTCGATATTCAGTTAATAAGCCACGTTACGGATAATGTGCAAATAATAGGCGAATCATGAATTTACCGAAAAGTTGCAAAAGCAAGATTTAAAAAAAAAAAATTGAATGACTGTAGTTCAATGCTCACATGACGAGGCGGCTTTCTTTCACCTCGCCACTCCAGCTAGCTCGCGACCACGACTATTCCAACTCGGCCAAAACGTTGGACAAAGGTATTATCCTATCTATCTACAATCAATCGTGCTACGACCCGGTAAAAAATGATGTGTACAAATGTTAAACGAAAGATATAAAAAAGTATCGGAGACTTAAATTACGCCTTGAATGAAAAACATGTGACGTTATCTTAAACTATAGCTCTGGAAGTCAAAGGCAGGAAAGAGCGGCGTTTTGCTAATTTGACTACAGGAAATCAACGTCCTGGATGGTGAAAATGACACGACAATCTGTTTGTTATCCTTTAAAGGATTTGAAACTTAACCACTCTTAACAGTTCTAATGAAATGGTCTGGGACGAAATGGCTCAGAGATAGCACTTGAGATTTAATACATCAGCTATAAATACCTACAGAAACAGTCATCATTCCTCAAGAAAATAATATACCGCAGGCAGGCAGACATAGGTACTCAAATACATAGTTGCTAGAAAAAATATTTCTCAGTCGGAAAATTGCATGTTACTACCCAAATGAAGCCTTGTCTGGTGTGTATTGATTAGCCTGAAAGCGCGTTTTGTTTTGACTGCAACATAACGATGTATTGATTATACACGCGTGATGATAAAGACGCGCGAGCGCCGTGCCGAGTTGCATCACAACACAACCGCCAATTAAATTGATCCACACAGTGGAGGCCTTATTTGTATTATATTGATATCCAGTTTCTTCTTAGTAGTCTGTGTTGATATCTCAATAAGGAACTGTACTCGTATTATTTTATTGTTTGTTAGCATAGAAACACAACTTCGGTTTCAGAACTTAATTTTCAGCGTGAATACATGCAGTGCATTTAAGTGAGTGACCATCATAATAATGAAATGAAATGACACATTGTCGAAATAGTATCGAAGATAAATCAGTCACCGAACGTTTCTAAAATCATTTTCATAGGTGAAGACCTACAATAATTTGCTTACTATTTTTTACTAACTTTAACCATTTTAGTTGTATAGCTGTTGGTTAACAAATAAAGATAAAATAAAATAGAGACCAATTTTTGGCATTCTTGAATGATAGATATGAGTGAACTAGAATTTCCCTATAGTGGTGATAGACAGAGAGCTGGGACGTTATTACCACGAACCACGGGAACACGTCTTATTCCCACAGGATAAAACTGTTACCAAGGTAATTTTGTAAAAATAAAGTAACAGTTAAACATTGGACGGTCCAATTAAAATGATCCACTCCACTGTTATATGGCAAGTCCCTAAGTATGCTTCAAATGACTTGTCTATTCATGGAATGATGATGTGATGATATTATGATGCCAGCTTATCAGTCTCTGTTGTCTAGTTGTCTGTGCCTTGGCTTCTTGATGTCAAGGTTGAATTCAATTCGATAGGAGAATAATTTGAATTGTTGTAAGGGAGTTAGGATATTGTGGTAAAGTTAATTAGGTTGTGGCGCATCACTAGCGCTG